>JAHBCN010001435.1:0-117845 GCA_019359885.1 Listronotus oregonensis
ATTCAGCTTGCACCGCGTAGTATCCTGAACTTTGCTAAAGGTATAGGAATTACCGGGCACTAAACAACGAAGGGTATTCACAAAAGATCTCTTTAGGTCGAAGTGAAGGAGGGCTACACTAGAGCCGAGCGACCCCGTTTATTACAATACAATACAATACAATTGCCTATAACCCATGATACTATTACTAGAAGATAAAACCACTTGGCGATTTAATTTCGTACGACGTTGCGCATGACGTCACTCGACGACAACAATTCTGCTTGTCGGTTGGGAAAGCAGTGTTTTAAAGCCTTTTTTTAACGTTTATTGTATTTTGGCATTATATGACGTTTAAAAAATAAATAAATCATGCGCTTAATCCATCTAACATCTAAACAGAAATCGGAATGCCATATTAAAACTCGCCGTTTCTGGGGAAATAGTCGTCGAGTGACGTCAGGCGTGCGAGAGAGATAGGCTTATCTCATGCGCGTGGGTTTATCTTTTAGAGTAATAGTATCATGCCTATAACCTACATAATACACCAAATAGTAAATAAAAAATATATGCTGGGCCTATTACTTTATCAGGAATATTTTTAGGATTGTCAAAATACGTATCTTCTTTAATTTCTGGCTGGACATGTCAATATTTAAATTTTTTAAAGTACTTACTGTGCATACAAACAGTAAGATTAGGTATGATTTGTATGGTCAGTACGTGCAAGCCCTAACTGTAAGCACAATGTCATCCCTTAAGACATGTAAAAGTAATAATTTATAAAACATAATTTAATTTTTTAAGGTGCTAACTCTGAATATTCATAATCAAATAAAACGTATATCATAAAATCCGAAGTAGTGTTCAAAATATATTTGTCCAAGGTAAAGTGACAGAAAAGTTGTAAACTAAAAAACACATTTCTTAGCTGATTATCTGTTTAAAACTAGTGAAATAAAAATGATCGGAATAGGCCCAACCTATATGGAAAAGTTTCTTTTCCCGGATTAGTTGTTTATTTGGTATTTATTGTATATTTTACATTGCATTTATTACCATTTATATTGCATATTGCAATTTGTCAAAATGTACTATCTTTCGCATTAAAGCTACCACAAAAGTCAAAATTTATCTTTTTGAGGTACTCTTACCCTAACCTGTTAAATGTACGTTCAGCGGCGGAGTAAGCACATGTTAAAACTGCATGAAAATTTTATTTTTCTCAGTTTTAACTGCTTTTAAGCCTTAAAGTTTTTAAAACCCTATTATTTATTATTTCTACTTTTAACATTCTAACCTAGTTTAAATATTGTAAAATTAAACCGCAAGGTAAACGGTATTCAAATCTAATTTCATTTTCGTTCCCAAAGGTATATTGTGAACTATAGGTTAAAGGCATTCATGTTCAATATGATTGCCTGTAGATAACAATTAAAATATTTAAAAACTGGGAAAAGGATATAAATAGGTAAACGTATTGTTAGTAAGTAGTTCAAAGTAAACAGTTAAAACAGCTGAAGGTTTAGGTGGCCTGTAAACGTCTACCTGGGAGGTGGGGTTCACCACGTACAAAATTAAGAGAGTTAATAATGTGGTTTAAACTGGGTGCTACAAGACTTTTATGGTTCGCGGGTTCCAAGTTCTCTATATGGTAAAGACCTCACTTAAGTGGTGAAATTACAGTATACCGGGAGTCCGACAAAATTAGGGAAATCATCCGGTTATGAAAAAAAACACGTAAAAAGAATACTTCTAGTTCATATAAACTTTTTTCGTATATGCCTCATCTTCGGAGATATTGGCTCCCAAAAAGCTCCAATGGAGTCAAGTTTTGTAGACATAATTATTGAATCACCAGGTATATTCCAATTTTATTTTAATAGAATGTAAAACCAAGTAAGAGTCTTCAAATTACTATCAAAAGAAGTGAATTACTTACAGCTGCAAGGAGAGACTAGCTGTGGTACTCATGACCCACCTTTTTTACACCCTGTATTGACAAGTACACTGGACAACGTCTTTTACAAGCCTTTAAACATTGACTAAAAATTAAGTAGTCTTAATACATGTCGCTAATCCTAACTGTTTTCGAAGAAACCTCACTTATTTACACTATTAGTCCCCTAAGTTCTGTCGGGTTAAATATAAAGAAGAGTAATTTTCTCAATTTGTTGTTTTGGCGAGTGTACCAGACTTTTTAATACCACAATTATGTAGGCGACTGGAGAAAATTCCTCTTTTTCACATTCAACCCAACAGAACTTAGGGTACTAAAAGTGTAAATAAAAGAGATGTTTTTTTGAAAACAGTGAGGCATTTAATTTTTACTTAACAGTTAATGGTTTGTTAAAACGCTGTGTCATAACTGTCACAGCTAGTTCGCCCCTGCAGCTGTGAGTAATTCACAACACCTAATTTGATGAGTCTTACTTGGTATTACATTTTGATAAAATAAAATTGGAATATACCTGGTGGTTTAATAATTATATGTGAAAAACTTACTTCAATTGGATGTTTTTGGGAACCAATATCTCCGAAACGTAAACCTATACAAACAAAGTTTATATAAACTTGTAGTATTTATTTCACGTTTTTTTTTTTGATATCTAGAAGATTTACCGCATTTTCTCGGACAACCTGTATATTGACGCCAGTATACTTTGTCATATATGGTGCAGGCGCCGGGCCACGAATTATAATGCCCCAGATTAGATTTGTCATAATTGGTGAGGACTCCCTTTACCAATACCTCTAGAAACAAAAGGTGTGACACATATACTACAAAGTACAGTACTGAAAGTATCACTGAGAACCAAGGAAGTTTAAAGGTGAATGGAAGGCCAATGCTATGGCCTATTCGATCAAAAAATGTCCAGCCCAGTATGAAAATAACTGTCAGAGTTGGCCCCGCCGATTTTGCGCAATAACGAAATACCACGAAATAATTTAATGTGTTGCCTACTTACACACTGATAAATCAATGTGTAGTTAGGCAACACATTATACTTTTATGAGAGCCGTATTAGTTTCGATTGTTTTGCTTTGTGTGATTATATTTTGAGGCTGCAAAAGTTTTTTGGATTGATTAAAACCTTTTGTTTTAGTGATTAGTGTTTATTAAATTGTGACTATAAATTTGTGTTTATTGTTTGTTACTTATAATATCGTAACAAAATGACTAGAGGTTATATGGTTTTCTCTTGCAAATCTAAGGGTAACATACCCGGCATTTTTTACTTTAGGTAAGTATTTCTTATATCTAAATTAGGTGCTTCTTATGAGACGTAACGTTAGGTAACCGAATAAATAATAATATATGAATTATAAATAATAGAAAATGAAAATTTCATAGGAAATAGCAGTGAGAAAAGTAAGGCAATCTTAACTATGTTTTAGATGATTTCCACAATGTTTGTGTATTTCTGTGGATTATTAAAAAGAAATAAGGTTTACATTTAGGTACTTTTATTTCATTTAATAATTTAGTACATTCCTTTAAAGGATCAGGGCAGACCAGGCAAATTTTAATATATGCAGGTCCCTCTAATTGAATGAAAAAAAGTACAATTTTATGTTAAAATTCCTTTTTGCTTTTTCTGTATTTGTTTAAATAGAAATTATATTTTTGGTTTCTTAAACTTACATTATCAACTTTTTAAGCTCGACATACTGTAGACACATAATATTCAACGGATGAACGGTTACTGATACAATGGATACCTAGGTATCAAAGGTTACTAAACATTTTTAACCACTATTATTCTGTCTCATGAATGTTTGTTATTAGTGAAAAGTATATGCCTAAAAAGCAGTTATATAAATATTCACTTTTTAATGTACAACCACAATCTTGGGATTAGATTAAACTCATTTACACTATCTTGCCCTTCTATTATCACAAAATTGGTGATAAGTACATAAAACTATCATACAATGTTTGAAATTTATTTTTAAAAAATTGTGTTTTTATTTATTTACAAAAATTTTGCGTAAAAATACAAAACTCCCAAAAATATCGCCTACTTAAATAGAAGGCTGTAAAGTGGCGCCATCTATTCTTTCCATATTATATCAGATGATATGAAATCCAATATTACATAATAATTTTAAATATTCTACAGTGAATGCTTGAATTTGATATTTGATGATGTCAACTTTATAGATAGTAACAAGGAATTCTGGAAGTCCGGCTCTGACCTACTATTCATTGCGCAAACTCCGCGGGACCAATCCCCCTATTCCCGCTGCCCTGCATGCCTGGACAATTTTGTTCTACAGTATTGGGTTTCCATACACCTTTAAACTTCCTTGGTGAGAACAAGAAAAGTTGAAGGTCAAAGATCCACAGTATAGCTACGTCCTGAAGATGAAAAGATGAATAAGACAGAGAAACACTGAATGAAACATAAAAATATGTATTTTTATTTCTAATATTATTATTTTTTGTAAATAAGAGTTTAGAAAGTGCCCTTAATTTGGCTTATGAGTACCCAGCCTAAACCCTGTAAACTAAAAATTACAAAATATAGAAAGCAGCTTTTTAGATTTAAAAACTAAAGCAGAATTTTTAAAAGTGATCCCGTAAGGGGTTAATAAAGAAAATGAAAATTTATTCTTATTTTTCTGACTTTTTTCCTACTAAAATACTTTAAAATATTTTGTCATAAAAGTTTTATTTATTCAGCCCATTAACTTATAAAGTGGCGAATTGGCTTTGCTTTTAAGTTTTTAGACGTTTTATTTTAAACTGCAATAAGCTTTAAATTTAATATCTGATGATGCTGGATAAAACATGTAACCGTTTATGGTTATTATTGATTCTTTTAAAAGTTTTTGATCAAGACTTAAATGTTTCATCTTTACTTTGTACTGACATCTCTGTGGCTAACGGACAGTTTAAATTATAATATTTCTAAGGGTTTAGTTACATATAAATCTCAAATAGCTTGGGGTTTATTTAGTTTTTTTGCCTAAAAAATTTATTTGATCTTGTTATTAATATTTCTGTTCGATTTTTTTTTCTAAAAGTAATACTAATTAGGTTTATTTATTTTAGGTTTAAACTATTTGGCCTAAAAAAGCACAATGCGCAGGGTATTTTGATTCCATAACATGAGGACTACTAACTAAAAAAAGTTTTTTTTATCAGATGCCCCAAACAGCATTAACACTGTCTTTAGTCGACAGACAGATCTGTTTGAATAAACTTTCGAGGAAGATGGATGAAAGGACATCGAAACGTCAAGCTGCAATGTACATATCTATATATATATATATATATATATATATATATATATATATATATATATATATATATATATATATATATATATATATATATATATATATATATATATATATATATATATATATATATATATATATATATATATATAAAAGGGTATTCCAATAAGAGGTTTCGAAAGTTTTTATTTGCTACTCTTCTTATCTTAATTTTTTTTTGGTAATTCGGATTTTATTGCATTGTGGAATTTAGTACAATTTTAACAATGGAGCGCTATACTGCCGAACATCGTGTTTACATTATAAAAACGTATTTTTAAAATGGGTCTTCTGTGGGAGCCACATATCGGCGAATTCGGGATTACTTTGGTGTACACAATCGTCCCACAGAACCAACTATTCGCAAAATAGTGTATAAATTTGAAACTACCGGATCGGTGCAAGATATTAAAACAAAAATACGGGAACGTCCAGCTCGTTCCGTTAAGAATATTCAGGCTGTTCGGGAAAGTGTAGCTAAAAATCCACAAATGTCTGTTGAAAGACGTTTACAACATTTGGGCATCGGCAGAACTTCAATGTGGCGAATTTTGAAAAAAGATTTAGGTCTGCATCCTTATAAAATTCAATTACTCAGGAGCTAAAGCCACACGATCATGGACAACGTCGTGCTTTTAGCAATTGGATCCTACAGAGGAAGGCAAAGGACAATAATTTTTGCAATAAAATCATTTTTAGTGACGAGGCTCACTTCCATTTAAACGGTTACGTAAATAAACAAACTTTTCGTATCTGAGGCAATGAAAATCCTAGACAGATTCACGAAAAGCCAATGCATGCCCAACGTGTAACAGTTTGGTGCGGTTTTTGGGCTGGGGGTATAATTGGTCCGTATTTCTTTGAAAATGAAGACGAACAAGCTGTTACAGTAAACGGAGAGCGATACCGAACGATGATTGATGTTTTTTTATGGGATGAGATAATGGATATGGATGTAGACAATATATGGTTCCAACAAAATGGGGCAACGGCCATACAGCACGAGAAACATTGGATTTATTGCGTACACGGTTTAAGGAGGTTAAAAGGAGGATTATCTCAAGGAACGGGGACGTAAATTGGCCACCATGATCTTGCGACTTGACGCCGCTAGATAATTTTTTGTGGGGCTATGTAAAAAGCAAAGCTTACGAAAACAATCCCCTAACCATTCAAGACTTGAAACAAGAAATTACACGAATAATTCGTGACATAACTCCAGAAATGTGTTTAGAGGTATTGAAAAATTTCAACAAAAGAATTGTGTACTGTCAGAGAAGTCGTGGTGGTCATTTAGCAGATATTGTATTTCACGTATAATTGTACACTGTTCATCTACGCAGTGCCAAGTTATGTGAACAGAAATGTACATCGTTCTCACGGGATTCTAGAAATGCTGAATCTACATTACGAACTTATAAATATGACCTATTTTATATTGTATTCTCATTCTCCATTTAAAATTCATTCAATTAACTTGTATCTTGTATTTTTTAATAAAAATAAAATTTTTTAAAAAGTACTTTGCGTCGACGAAAAACTTAACTGGCGCAGTCGTAATCGGATCAGTGCAGTTTTCGTGAAAAGCCACGGCATCGGGACCGATTTTCATAAAAAACGTGGATTTAATCCTTTAGTGCTGATAAAGAACCACCCCGAAGACATCTGGACTTCAGGACCCCGGCTCGACGCAGGTCAAGTGAATGGTGGAGAATCAACCCCGTGAGACAGGCAAAACGGTTGAGTGCCAGTATTTGATTGGTAAGTGCCAAGTATTCCTGTTTTTCACACCCCCTTTCCTGAATAGGAAGATCTCTAGTTAAGTTAGGGTTAGGAATTTACTAATTAAAAAAGATATAAAATATTACTTAAACAAAATCAATAAATTAATTATTTAAAGAAATAATAATTCTAGTTTTAAAGCAAATAAAAAAAAATATAAATAAATAAATAAATATTAAGTTCAATTAAAAAGAGAAAATTTTATATTTTAATTTTAACAAAAATATATAAATATTAGATTTTATTTCTTATTAGATATATATTTAACTGGCCTGTTTTAGTTCAGTTTATGAGTGAGAACGATATTGACCAATTAGTTGGTGACTTTTTCAAAAAGCTTACTTTAAAAAACAAAAAAATGGCTCAAGAACAACAACAACAACCTAATTTAAGTATGTTAAAAATGTATGTTGATATAATCCCTAATTTTGACGGTGATTCAATAATACTGCCAAATTTTGTATCAGCTTGCGATTTTTTATTTGCTACTTATGGTCAAAATAATGACAATGTTTTAAACAATTATTTGTTGCGCGTTATTCAAACAAAATTAATAGGTAGAGCCCAAATATTGGTAGGTTGCCGAACCGAGCTAAATAGTTGGGAACTCATTAAAAACGCACTTCAAAATTGTTTTGGAAATAATCGAAACTTAGAATGTCTTGAACAAGATTTATTAATGGCTAGACCTAATAAGGGTGAAAGTGCCCTAGATTTTGCAAAAAGATTGCAGATTCTACGCAGTAGATTAGCACAAAAATTAACATCTATACCCGTAAACATAATTTCGGCACAAGAAAAAGTTATCCATTTACGTCAATAGGAACAAATTACACTAAGAACTTTTATTCGTGGCCTTTCTGGACACCTGCAAAGTATAATACGTTTAAGAAACCCCCAAAATTTAGAAACGGCAATAACCTTAGTGACGGTAGAAGAGAATTTTCAGTATTCTCAAAATTTGTTTAGACCTTTGCCACAGGCACAGCCTAAAATAAACGCGAATAGCTATAATCAAAATTTTATTCCTAGATCAACACAAAACAATCGACCTAATAATTTAAATTTTTCGGCATATAATAATCAATACCAGAATTCACACCCAAACCAATACCAAAATCAAAATTTATATCAAAATCAAAATTTATACCATAACCAATATTAAAATCAAAATCGATTTCCCAGCCAACCAATTCCAATACAACCACGACCCGTTCAACAAAGACGTTTTCCGACAAACAAAGAAGTGTTTGGACCCCCAAAAAATGTTTTTAAGCCCACAGGGCAAGTGCCAAACACAAAACCCGAACCAGTGTCAACGACTTCAAAAAACCCAACTATAAGACAACCACCAAACAAATAATTATTTTAAACCAACAGGACCGCGTAATTTTGTGTCTCAAGAACTATTTCAAATTGATAATCAATGTCGATTGATCACAAAATTTTCGAAATGAACAATGCGACAGGCTGCAGGCCAACCACCCCAAAATAATATACAAGTTCAAAATTATAATGAATTTGAAAATAATTACCCGGAAAATGAACAAGTTAATTTTAACCAAAACGAAATATTTTATGATGGGTTTACTGATCCAGACACATATTTAGACAACTATACAAATTTTCAGGATACCACCCCGATCAACAACCCGATATAGCAGAAATGCATACGGAAATTAATGATAGTTTACCCTATATAAAAATAAATAACCCTCCAATAAAACTTTTAATCGATACTGGTTGTACAAAATCAATTTTACGACCAATAATTGCCGAAAAATACTTTCCGGAAAAAATATTTAATCACCCCAGTAAAATAAAAACAGGTACCGGAGAAACACTTGTTAAAAATAAAGCAAATATTCCTGCCTTTTTAGAGCTAAAAGAAAACGATGAAATAACATTTACTCTTTTTGACTTTCATTCATTTTTCGATGGTATTTTAGGCCTTAGCGAATTAAAAAGATATAATTTCGTTATTGATTTAAAAAATCAAGCATTGACTAATAACAAAGTATCAATACCCCTAAATTATAATAAAATTGACAACAAAAACTTTACTATCTCAATAGGCGCCCACGAAGCATCCTTATTACAAATCCCCGTATCAGTTTACAACGGTGATATAATAATCCCAGAACAATTCGTAGAAAATGTTTATTTTCCTGAAACATTGACAAATGCAGAACGAGGCATCGCGAGAACGGAAATTTTTAATAGATCTCACGAACCTGTAACTTTAGAATTCTCAGAACCCATTAAGGTAATCAGCTTCCCGGACTCTAAAAAAGAACACTTTGAAATTTATAATATCGAATCATTTTTACCAGATAACGAACTTAAAAAGAATCCAAATATAATAAAATTATTACGTACAAATCATCTTAATAGCGAAGAAAAATATGCCATAGAACAACTTTGTAAAGAATTTTCAGATATTTTTTATTTTAAGAACGAAAAATTAACTTTTACAAATCAAATAAAACATGAGATAAAAACTACGGACGAAATTCCAATTCACACGAAATCTTATCGATACCCTTTTGTCTATAAAGAGGAGGTTCAAAAACAAATTTCTAAAATGTTAGAGGACGGAATAATTCGGCCAAGCCAAAGTCCTTGGAATAGTCCTATCTGGATTGTTCCCAAAAAACAAGACGCGAGCGGTGAAAATAAATTTAGAATAGTTTGCGACTTCAGAAAAATTAATGATAAATCAATCGATGATAGGTACCCATTGCCCAATATAAACGATATTTTAGACAAATTAGGACGCTGTCAGTATTTTTCAACCCTTGATCTCGCATCTGGTTTCCATCAGATAGAGATGCATCCAAATTCAATCGAGAAAACAGCCTTTAACGTAGAAAACGGACATTACGAATATGTACGAATGCCGTTTGGACTTAAAAACGCACCGGCAACGTTTCAACGCGTAATGGATCACATTTTACGTGACCTCCAACATAAAATTTGCCTAGTCTACATGGACGATATTATAATATTTAGTACAAGCCTAAAAGAACATATTGCAAATTTACGTTTAGTATTTACAAAATTACGCGAAGCAAAATTTAAAGTACAACTAGATAAATCGGAATTTCTTAGAAAAGAAGTAGAATTTTTGGGACATGTCATTACCCCCGATGGGATTAAACCAAATCCAAAAAAAATTTTGGCCATTCAAAAATTTCCAATACCTAAAACCGCGAAAGAAATTAAATCATTTCTAGGCCTTTTAGGATATTACAGACGTTTTATAAACAATTTTGCAAAATTAACAAAACCCTTTACAAAATGTTTAAAAAAAGGCGAAACAATTAAACATACTCCGGAATTCATTGAAACCTTTGAATTGTGCAAAAAGATCTTATGCAACGATCCCATTTTACAATATCCTGATTTCGAAAAACCTTTCATATTAACCACCGACGCATCTAATGTCGCGATTGGCGCAATATTAAGTCAAGGAAAAATAGGAAATGACCTTCCTATTTCCTATGCCTCAAGAACTTTAAACCCCGCGGAACAAAATTATAGTACGATTGAAAAAGAATTGCTTTCGATAGTCTGGGCAACCAAATATTTTCGACCTTATCTTTTTGGACGCAAATTTACTATTGTTACAGATCATAAACCTCTCCAATGGCTGTTCAATTTAAAAGAACCAAGTTCACGCCTAGTTCGCTGGAGGCTAAAATTAGAAGAATATAATTACGAAATCGTGTATAAAAAAGGAAAAAATAACACTAACGCCGACGCACTATCTCGTATAGAGATAAACATGACCGAAAATGATTCCATTTTAGGTAATCCCGGTGAAATTAATAACGATATCGAACAATACTTACGTGGAGACGACGAACAACCTGTAACAATCGAAGATTTAGACGATCTCGAACAAATATTTAATTCCAATCAAAATCAGTCTAACACTCCCGAAAATATAGAGCTACCCACGGCACGAGAATTAGACGATAACGAAACAGTTCATTCTGCCGCAGAAAACCCGATACTTAATATTCCGATAACCGAAAACGCAGTAAATTATTATACCAATCAAATAATATTTAATCAAAAACACTCCGGAAATTACCATATAATTAAAAGCACACCCTTTGAAATCAAAACCAGGAAAACTGTCCATCTTTCAAAGAATTTCGAAACCGAAATAATTAAATTCTTTAAAGAGTACGTTGACCCAAATAAAACTCATTGTTTACATATACAAAATTCTGAAATCAATCTGTTACCCCAAATTTCTAATATTTTAGCACAAACTTTTAAAAATCATTCTTATCGATTATTAATTTCAAATACTCTTTTAACCGATATACTTGATGAAGGAAGACGTAAAGAATTACTAAAATACTTCCACGAAAAAACATGTCATCGAGGCATTAACGAAGTATTAATGGACCTTAAAACTCAATATTTTTGGCCCGGTATGAAACGCGATATTATAGAATACATAAATAATTGCGAAACTTGCCAGCAAGCAAAATACGATCGACACCCTCCAAAAATAAAATTTGCTCTAACAGCAACCCCTTCACAACCCTTAGATGCAATTCATTTAGATACCTTTCAAGTATCAAATACAAAATTTTTGACAATTATTGATGTATTTTCTAGATACGGACAAGCTTATATTTTAGAACCCGTTTGCAATGCTGCAACAGTGTTCGACGCACTTCTTACATTTATCACGCATTTTGGCATTCCATTATCAATAACATGTGATAACGGCACTGAATTTAAAACATCACTTTTAATTGATTTTTGTAAACTACATAATATCAATTTACATTTTACCACACCAGGTAACTCTAATAGCAACAGTCCTGTAGAACGCCTACACTCTACACTTTTAGACAATATCAGAGTTTTAAATTTAGAACGACCAAAAATAAGTATCAAAGAGATAATGAAATATGCAATTATAGGATATAACAGCTCAGTACACAGTGTTACTAAACAACGCCCTTTTGACGTCATTAATGGTCGACTTAAAGCCATTGATCCTTTTAACACTACCGACGAAATGATTCTAAATCAATTTATTAGTGATAGACGCGATAGGTTAAAAGTTTTATATAATAAAATTCACGAAACTAGTCTTACTGCGAAAACACGCGTAATAGAAAAACGCAACGAAAATCGCGAAGACCCACCTACACATACCCCCGGTACACAAGCCTACATTAAAAATAAAAGAGCATCACGCAATAAAGCTAAACAAAAATTTATTAAAACAAAAATTGCGGAAGATTTAGACACGAAAATAAAAACTAAAAAAGGCAAAATTTTACACAAATCACAACTTAAAAGACCACGTACTAACACTCATACCTTTCCACAGGACATCGACACTCAAGACGACCATGACCAACCTCAACCTTCATGCAGTTACGCTACTGATAACAATTAATATGATATCCTGTAAAGATATACAAATAACATCTTTAAAATTCCCATTACTCCCTTTTTATTTAGGAAAAGCCAAAATAATAGAAAGTAAACATACCTTTATACATTACGTAGAAATATTACCCTTAGTTTAATCAATTAAAAAATATAGAAAACTTTTATTTTGCTGTAGAAAAATCGCTTAATAATTCGCCTAATTATACAAATAATTATTCGCATTTTAACGTATTACCTAACATGCTTTCGCATACAAAATATTTAATTTTAAACGCTAGAATTAAGTTAAATAATATAACCCCTCATAATCGTTCTAAACGTGGATTAATCAATATTATTGGAAAAGCTTCCAAATGGCTTTTCGGAACCTTAGACTACGAAGACGGTGAGAAATACGATAAAGCTATATCAATTTTAGAAAATAACCAATTATCAGCAAATAAAGAAATATCCATTCAAATTTCACTAACAAAACAACTCATTGACAACTATAATCAAACAATCACTCTCCTCGATAAAAATCAAAAGTTAATACAAAATCGTATCGAAAATTTTGAAAAAGATGTAAATAATACCATTAACGACATCGTAGCATTTTTATGGGCAGAAAATACATTAAGTCAAATTATTTTAAATTGCCAAAATTTAATTACTTTTCTTGATAATTTAGAAAATGCCATTATGTTCGCAAAACTAAACACATTGCATAGTACAGTAATTTCGGCTACTGAACTAGACAACGTCTTAACATACTTAAATAAATTATATCAAAAAGAAAAATTAATTTATTTTAAAAACATTATATTTTACTATCAGTTAGCAGGCCTACAAGTTAGTTTTTCAAAAAACAAAATAATTTTTGCAATACATTTTCCAATATTCTTAAAAGAGATCTTCGATAATTATCACCTATACCCAATTCCTGTAAACCAGTCAATAATTGTCCCAAAACAACCCTACCTTATACTTGGCACAGATCAATTACAATATGGTAACGAAAATTGTCCTGCTATTGAGCAGACCTACATTTGCCAAAATCACTTGGAACCATCAGCGAACACTTGCATTGGAACCCTCATTAAAGAAGCCGAAAACCAAGATTGCCACGCCCTCAAAGTTCAAGTCCAGACCACTATCGTCAAATCAATCAATAATCAATACGTATTAGCTATACCAGGGATAAATCCACTGAAAATCCACAAAAACTGCCAATCAAACAACTACGAAATAATCACTGATCCAAGCATCATTGAAATACCGCCAAATTGCCAGATCAATATTTTAGATCACCAATTTATAAATAAAGAAGAAATAATTATGGGGACGCCGCTGACGCTACCAGAAATTAAAATTGGGCATTTCAATAGAAACTATTTAAAAGAAGATCCAATCAATCTAAATTCGATCGATTTGGAAACTTCATAAATTACAAGAAAAGGCTACACTTTTGAAAAATCCAACCCAAAAGCAAATTCACCCAGTTGGATGGAGTTTCATAAGTACCATTTGTACAATCGCAACCCTTATTGTACTATTTTTGATTGGATGGAAAATTCATCAAAGAAGAAAGAAAATTTTGGAAAGAAGAAAAGGCCCTAGCACGCAACCACCCGAAAACCTGCCATCTACCCTGCTGTTTTCGTCTTAAGGAGGGAGGAGTTATGTGAACAGAAATGTACATCGTTCTCACGGGATTCTAGAAATGCTGAATTTACATTACGAACTTATAAATATGACCTATTTTATATTGTATTCTCATTCTCCATTTAAAATCCATTCAATTAACTTGTATCTTGTATTTTTTAATAAAAATAAAATTTTTTAAAAAGTACTTTGCGTCGACGAAAAACTTAACTGCCATAAATAAACTTCAAATATGTTATAAAACTTTTATTTTATTCGTTACCAACATTCGAAACCTCTTATTGGAACACCCTTTATATATATATATATATATATATATATATATATATATATATAATATATATATATATATATATAAAAAAAAAAAAAATATTATATATATATATATATATATATATATATATATATATATATATATATATATATATATATATATATATATATATATATATATATATATATATACAGGGTAAGTCTCTGAAGTGGGACCCCCATTTATTGCTTTCAATATTCAAATTGGAAAAATGTTTAATACAAAATAATATGGTTTTTGCTACTCTATATTTTGCGAACAATGTTATGTATACAGGGTGTATCATAAAGACCGTACAAGGACAAAGTTAATTTTTTTTAAATGACTCCCTATATTTTTTGTTACATTTTCGTTTTCTACATAAAATTCTAGATATTTTTTATCTAACATATCATATCCCTATATTCAATTGTTTACGAGATATTCTCATTTAAATACGAATTTAGAATGAAAAAACCGCTCATCTCTCAATGTTGTTTTACGTTTCTATGGTTTTAGTAGAGTGACAAAACACCCATAGTAATAATTAATAGGTAATTAGATATCACATGATGAGTAGAAATAGGTAAAACCTTAAACAAGAAAAAAACGATTAAAACAATTTTTTTTCAGATTAATAAAACTGTCAATATGACATTTTTATTAATCTCTATAGCATATATGGTTACTATGCAACTCTCAAAAAACCGCTGAAACCATAGAAACGTTAAACAACATTAAAAAATGAGCGGATTTTTCCCTTCTAAATTTGTATTTAAATGCGAAGTCCTTAAGTACACCTTATTAGAGTCCCAGGGTATATCTTATCGAGAGCCCTCGAGTATACCTTAATGACTTTAAATGCATTTTACGCGAAAACCGCTAGTCCTATCAATAAAGATAAAGTATACTTTTTTCCCATAGAAAACTCAGGGGAATCTACCAGTAAGGTCAAAATGTTAAATATGGCAACACTGCAAAAATTTTGAAGTTTTTTACAAATTTGGTAGTCCGGACCTGGTATCTTTGATGGTTTCAGGGCATGTTTATAGCAGTTAATGCAAGACAGTTATTATCTAAAATTAATTAACAAAAAAGATTTTAGAAATATAAAAGACCATAAAACACTTAATTAATAATATATATTTTTATCATACTACTCAAGCTAGCAGAACCACTTGTATATTTTGCATATAATTTGGGCCCATATATAGGGCTCTTTAAAAACTATTTCATTACTCTCTTTTAAAATTATCTGCTACTCGTTTTTTCAGAAAAATCTGTGGTTATTACCAGATCTTGGTAGATAGAAATTATTTTCCTTGCCTAAATATGCCTTTTTTTTAATTTTTAGGGCTCCTTATTGACATAAACTAAATTAAAATATTCAAATTATGGGACTCAAAAAACAATAATATAAATATTTAGTTGCGAATCATGTACTATTATATTGTGCTATGTTTCAATAATTGCACAAAATTGTGAAAACAATTTTATTTATTTTTTTTTATTTGCATTACTTAGGGCTTTTTATTGTTTTTTGTTAAAATATTAAGGACTTTTATACAAAAATATTTGTTTTGTTTATTTTGTAGTTTGCTAGCTTATGATTAAGTCACAAGGACCACACCAATATTTACCAATAACAAAATGTTTTCAAAACAATTTACATGTCATATTTTTAGGTACTTTTTTGTGCTTTCTAACTTTCTTGTTTTTTGCTATTTGTTTTTTTCAAAAAAGTGTCGGTACACCTCAATTTTTAGAACAAAAAAAGTATCGTGTGTTGGTTATCCTTAAAGTGTGCCAAAGCTAGGTAAAAATAGAATTCTTTTGGAGTCACCGAAAAAACATATGTATGTGTTTTAAATTTCAGCCCAATAGTTCACCAGAAAGTGGCTGAAATAACAAATAACCAATTATTAAATAAAAGATAGATATGTAGATAGAAAGTTACACAAAGCAAGTTAAATAAAGGCTTTTAAAAGCGGCTGTATCCGACAACTACAAAATACAAGCCGAGCCACTAATTAGTTTAAGTTGATGGTTTCCTTAAAAATGACACCACTTTAAATTTAACAACCAATATTTTTTGCTATAAAATTTACAACCACCAACATAAACATTTTGCTATAAAAATGTTGGTGGTTGTATTTAAAAATGGTTTCATGTTGACCTCTAAAAAAAATATCAAATTTAAAAAACATTTACCATTTTTGTTTAAAAGTTACAGCACTTAAAAATGCGGCCATAATTTTAGCCGCATTTTTAAGTGTTCGGGGTTCCGGCGCCGTATTGAAATCTTGCCTTATGTAGTATTATTCGTACCGTAGTTACTATTTGTAAGTATAAAAACTAATAAAATCCTAAAAATAATTGGATTTGGTTTATTTTTTTCCTAAAAAAGGATCGTGATTCGTATTGGTGACTCGATTCGTATCCGTAAATCAGTTCCTATTTTAAACGATCCGTTCCAGCCCTGAAGTGTGCCACTATTTAAGACTCTTTTGAGGCTTCTTAGAGTACCCAGTTTTATTATTGTAAATAGCTTAGTTAGATTGAAAATAAGGTAGTTTTAGTTTAAAATAAATAGTAGATTAATATAAAGGATGTTTAAAAAAAGCAACTTTGCGTTATATCTTTAAAACTGTTACCAAAAAATATTGACCAATTGACTGGATTCCACATAAAATTTCGCATAAAATTGCTTTTTACTTTTTTTCTATCTTTACTTACAACCGAGATACAAACGTATACTGAAATCGTCAAAATTTGAAGAATACCCTGTGCCTCCGACATAAATTAAGTTAGCCACGAACTGTGTTTACCTTTTTAGTTGTTTTGAAAATCGAACCTGAGAATATGCCATCAGATTTACTCAATCTCTTGTACTTTTCCCAAGATTGTGAAAATCCATCAAAATGGCGCTACTTTGTACGTTTGAACGCCAAATGGAATCTTAACGATTTTTGACTCTTAATTTATTAGTAATGTTAAATGTTTTATTTCAGCTAAAACAAATGGGGATTCCTATTTAAAAAAGACAATTTGACCTTGATATATCAATTTTTTGAGATCAAGCCCAAGGTCACCATAAAATGCTTTGTTAAATTTGATAAAACTTTTTTGTTTATTATGTTTTTCTTAGCCCTTAATTTTCTAAATATTTAGGCGTTAGCATACTTTTGGCACATACACTGTTAAAGAGTTAAAACTTTGTTGGATGGATTAAAACAATTAATAAAAAAAATTGTTAATTTTTTTACAAATCTCTATACATTTTTCGCATCATATTTTTAAAACAACTTACTATTTCAACTAACAAAAGGGCATGGCACAGAATTTCAATTTTAATAATTTTTATTGCTGTAATGCGTCTTGGATATATGATTCCGTATGATTTATAACTTCAAAGCGGAAAGTTCTCCTGCTCCGGCTTTAAATGCGTCAACAGCAGTTTTCTTTATTTATTTCTTAAATTGTTTGTTTAGACCTGCTTGCATGGATAAGGTTAAAGGAAAGTTAGTGTTAGATTTATCTAGCCTTTATGTTATAAAGTAGTAGACTATATTTGTACAGTGCGCCATAAACTAAGCTAAATTAAACCAAAAATTGCAACGATTTTTTTTTGGCTTTACTTAAAAAATTAATAAAGTAGTGATTAATTTGCCATGTTTTAAAATATGTTTGTTTTTTTTTTAATTAGGAAAATCAATAGTTGTTTTTAAAGCAACTCCAATTCATCTACAGTTTTTAATCCTTGATTCTTTTTGTAGTTTTTTTTATATTTGTTGCAGATGCATCTGGCAAAAATATTAGATGGATCTTTTTTCTACATACTTCGATCCTGGTCTTAGATTATAGACCTGTGATCTCACATTATCTTTTGACCATTAGAATTTGCTAATCGAACTGAAAATACTTTAAAAATATTAATTTAAAGCCATTAAAATTTCGGTAACAAATTGGTTTTTATTTTCAGGACATAAAAAATAAAGTTATAACAAAAACAAAATATTCCTTTTTCGTATTATTTAAAATATTTTAAACACATTTTTTTATAAATGTAAAATAGGATCAATTTTTTTAACCCCGACTAAAAATAAGATAAGATGTGTGTCTCTATCATTGTTAGCATTTAGCATTTATACATTTTACACCTTAAACAACATGCGATGGTTTACAAGTTTAATGCTTATTATATTTACATTATTCAATTTTTCATATTTTTGGATCTATTGAAATATTTAATCCTTGACAAAATTATTTTAGTAGTAAAATTTAAATTTTAAAGAAAGATATTTAAGGGCATTTCTCCGTAAACTGGGCAACTTTAAGTCTATTTTTGTCTTGACAAACAGTCCCCTGGGTAGTTTTTTTTTAGAGCTAATAATTTAATTTAATAATTATCATTGGGCAAACTTAAAAAGCATACAAAGCACTACGTACAAATGCACATTAATTGTATTAAATGTTATTGGGGTGGTGTTAAATAAGCACCAGGAGACTGTGCGTATAATTGGTAACAAAATTAGCTTTTTTAGGTATATTATTTTATAAAAACTTTCTTTGATATTGTCAGTAAAAAGTACACTGGAATTTAAATTTTAAAAGTTTTTTTTTTAATAATGGTGGGATAAACACCTTTTTCGCCAGGGGACTGTTTTTGGAGACATGCAGGGGACTGTTTTTGAGCATCATAAAAACGTTTTTTATGTAATAAACTTTTTTTACTGAATATTGTACGATGGAGAGCAGTTAATTAGGTGATTATTTTTTTTAATCGAGTACAAATTATAAAATGAACTATATTTTTTATATTATATCGGCCTGAGATAGTGAGTTTACAGAGAAATACCTTTAAACATTCAAAATTTTAAAAAAATCTTTAAATAAGAATATTACAAAAAGTAATTATATTTCAGCTGGGATGAAGTTATTACAAGCAGTGGTCTAGATTATAAAAAAACGTTAAAAAAAGGTAAAATTTTGATATTTTATTTAAATAAAATTGTTAGAAACATTTTAGCATAATGTTATAAAATAGATAAATAATGAAATTGTAACGACTTGCACACATCGGGGACGCTAGGAATATCCAACTGCCTCGTTTCTTTGAAAGTGTGCATGACCGTGACCAAATATTTATGACAATTCCATACATTAAAGGAACTTCGGAAAAGATCCACAGAATCGCGAACAAGTACAATATTAAAACGGCATTTAAATCCCAAACTACTCTAAGAAGTATTCTCACCAAGACGAGACCAGACAATAATGTTTCAAACAATGACTGTATCTACCAAATTCCCTGTGATTATGGTAAGGTATACATCGGGGAAACAAAGAGACCTCTCGAAGTAAGAGTTAAAGAACACAAAAAACATACGGAACGAGGTGAAACGTCAAAGTCAGGTATTGCCGAACACGCTTGGTCAAAACAACACCGCATACAATGGTCGGAAGCAAAAACCATTCATAAAGAAAATCACTGGAAGAAAAGAAAATTTAAGGAAGCTGCAATTATTGTAAACAACCAAAATGTATTTAGCAAACCTAGTATAGAAATTCCGAATATCTGGCTGCCGTTGCTGAACCGTGAAAAGTCAGTTAAGCTTCGGTGAACAAGGGATAGTATATAAGTCGTAGCTTTTAGGAATAGCTTTTAGTTATCACTTGAAAACGGTTGGAGATACATCACTAACCGAAACGTTGTGTAACAATTAACAAATAAAGACAATGGAAGTCCAAGATTTTAGTGTTATTGAATCCAACTGCCTAATTAATCTGGTTAAAGGTGTGTTTTTTAAAAATCTCCTGCATGTTCTCAAAATCTGAATGAAACCTACTATTAGGTAGCAGCCTAACAACACCGTCTGAACTGGGAAATTTTTATTAACGTTCAACAAGCTTTAAGAATACTTACAAACGGTAAATAATTGCCCACTAGCTTGTGTTAAAGTCCACGTTTTCGACAGCTAGTGATTAGTTCAAAATCTACCACTTGTGCAAACTCCAACCAGTGATGTTACTGATCCCGTTTGCATCATCAGCCAGTAACTTATTATGGGTCGTGACTTGTCATCTGCATATTTCCATCTATCCTGTGTGGAACTTTACTTTCCTTAAAGCTAGCAATAGGTTCAAAATCAGCAACCTTTTCGATTCCAAAGAGAGGTTTAATTGGCTCTGTGTGCATTTCCAACCTGTGTCTTGGTATAATCATGGGCTTTTTTGTGAATGATGAGAGCAAAAAATCCCGACATTTAGTCTATGTGGAAACAACTTGACTAGTAAAATATCTGAAATTTGGCTCCTCTACCTATTACGCAGTGCTCTCACTGGTTCTTGTGTAACGACAGCCAATATTTTTAATATAAAGTAATACCAGTAGAAGCAGAGCTGTTATTTCCGGCACCAAACTAAGAAAATGATTTAAAGAAATGCTACTATTGACTTACCTGACGAATCCTTGCAGACTGGACTCTTACTCCGTTACCCGTTGCTACTACAGTTACCGTTGTTGTATTCGTTACTAATACCGACATCATTCCTGTTTAATTATTGTTACAGGTACTGCTACTATTACTAAAAATACACATTTGTAATATTGTTACCGTTACTATTAAGATTTGTATTTGCGTTACCACTTGTATCAGTAAATATCCCATTTATTATTTCGAATGATACAGTAACTACATTTAAATAAAAGGCACCTTGATTATTGTAGTTGGGTCTTTATTGAAAATGAATATGTCATTTCTTCCTATCATTGTTTGTTTTATTTTTTGTGAACTCAGCAAACCGCTTTAGATTCTAAACCTTACTGTTTAAAAAAAGGCATAGTGAACCTGTAACCACTTTAAATACTTAGTTAAAGTTAGCTGCAATATATAGGTAAAGCCTCGAAAACCGCATTTTTTTGAAACCATGATAAAATCGGCCTTTTCACTTTTTGAAATTTCACCCAGCCAAACTAGTTAAGAATAGAAAGACGTGTTTTTTTGTATTTTTTAATTTACGTGGGTGCTTTAGAAAGTGTTTTATTCAATAATAAAAACTTATCTCAGCGGCATTAAAAGATTTTTTAGTTTTGAATGCCCCAAATTAAATTTCTTTAAACGGCGAATAAAGGGATATTTAATTCTTTTTGGGCTTTAAAAATTTTAATATCATTTTTTTACCAAAGCCCATTGACCCACGTTATGATAATAAATATATGTGGTGTGTCTTTAATAGATCTAACTTTATATCTCTTATTTAATAAAAAAAAATACTTCTAAAAAACAGAAGTTTTAAATAACTTTTTAATTGAAAAGTAAACAAGAAAAATAATGTTAAAAATATTTCAATATTAGAGGCAAAGGACTCCGCAATTTTCTTATGGAAAATGGATTTTAGCCAAATACAGAGCTACAGCTTGACACCTCCTACACCTGAATTATTTAAGCAGTATGTGATCCCCCTAATACCGCCTCCCACGACTTCAGACTTCAATCTCACCACTTACTAAAGTCTGATTTCCTGTTGACCGGCGGCGAAGTCATTTTTTCAAAAATTTCATTCCTTTCCAGTTATATATTCACAAGTCCTCCAACCCGAATAACTGGATAACCACTCACACCCCTACATCCAAGGCCTTGCCATATGAAGTTCCTGCTCAAGGATTTTAAACTCTAACTATTTAAGTTGCTAGAACGCGACAACACTATCAAAACATTCCAGAGAGCAACTGACCAAACTATCAGTCAAAATCATTCTCAGTGACCTATAAGGGTGATTTCAGGGAGGTTTTCGGGTTTTGTGCAAGCGAAGACTTTTGATCTGCGTGTTAGGAACTATCACCATGCAAAGTTTGAAAACAATAGGCCCAAACCCATTTTCCGTATGAAAAAAAAAACCCAGTGACTTTTGGGGGTGAATTTGGGGGGTTGGGGGCGGTTTTCCAGTTTTGTGCTTATGGAAACTTTGGATTAGCGTGTTGAGAACTATCACTATAAAAAGTTTAAAAACAAATGGCCGAGACCCATTTTCCATACGAAAAATTCCCAGTGACCTTTAAGGGGGATTTTGGGGGGTTGGCGAGGTTTTCGGGTTTTGTGCCCGTGGACACTTGTAATCAGCGTGTTGAAAACTATTAATAGGCAAATTTTAAAAACAATTGGCCGGAACTCATTTCCCGTAAGAAAAATCCCCAGTGACCTTTGAGGCTGATTTCGAGGGGGGGTTAGGGAGTTTTCGGGTTTTGTGCCTGTGGAGACTTTTGATTAGCGTGTTGAAAACTATCTCAATGCAAAGATTAAAAACAATTGGCCGAAACCCATTTTTTATAGAACACTGCGGGGTCAATTAAAATTGCCTTTACCAGTTTATCTTAAATCTTTTTAATTCGAATTTATTTAAAACTTCTGTTCTTTAAAAAATACTAACAAAATTATAAGTTTTTAAAAAATGTTAATATATAGCGAAAAAACTATGAAAAAATTTATGAAACTAGAACCCCTAAAGACACATTTCATATTTTTTTTAATATAACGTGGGTCAATTGGCTTTGTTAAAAAAATATTAAAAATTGTTAAAGTTGTTTTCCTCTAAAAATTTTTGAAAAAAAAACTTGCTTCATTCGCGCTTCAAAGACCTTTAATTTGGCACAAGCAAAACTAAAAAATCTTTTAATTTGACTGAAATATTGTAAAAATCTTTATGATTTAATAAAACACTTTCTGAAGCACCCACGTAAAAAAAGAACAAAAAAAATGAAAAGGCCGATTACCCCTGCCAAGGCCCTTTACCTTTAGAAACTACTCAAGCCTTGTAGAGTCACGACCAACGGCTTTTTTTTTTAATTTTCAATTTTTTAAATCTTAATAAAAGTAAAAAATATATAATTACACAACCCTCTAACGCCACCCTATTTTTTCATGTGCTATAGTGACAGAAGTACTGACAACGCGATGGTGTAAATAAAGAATACGAAATAGTTTCGTCAATGATCCAGTTCCCTACAACATTGTAACAAATTTACGTGTACTGTTACAAATTTATACAACTCAAATTCATAAAAAATGTAATTAATTGGGTTTACACAATATGTGTATGTTAATAACTAACAAAACAAAATAACTAGAGTAAGAACGGTATCTAACCTTTGCCTTTAATATCTGTTCACAATTTTGTTCCATTATCTTTTGACAAGGCCAGTTTTTTACTGATTTGTCTGTAATAACCTTTTTTTTATAAACACAAACCGGTTTTTTTTATCGATACAAACATTCAATAAATAACTTGCCAAGTCAAAAAACAGGAACAACATTCTGGACAGAACTTGTTTTAATATTAAATCTCAGTACTCTAAAAGGCCGATATTTTTCGATAGAAATTTGGCCCTTATTTTACATAAATGTTTTTGGTAGGACCACCTCTCTTTTTCATTTTTTTAATAAAAAAAAAAAGATTGGAGGAAGAATCTCATACCTGTTGTTTTTCTTAGTACACCTTGTGTTGTGGTTAGAACCTAAACATTAGACTGAATAAAAAGATCGAAAATTGTTCATTTTATGGTTCCTTAAATCGCTTCTTTTTTTAAGTCTAATAGGTAAATTTCGCAATTTTCTTTTTTATTGAATAAAAGCCTGCCTGTATTTTAAATTCTAAGACAATAAGGACCTTAGAAAGTTACTTTTAATCAAATTGCAAAATTCCAAAATACCCCCTTAAAATACGAAACTACAGCTTCGTTTTAGGGCTCTCTGGGTAAAAATGTGCAGTTTACAGAATTTTTTTCTTTACTTGCGTCCTTATACCTATCTACAACTATTTATAAGGTAATAAGCATAGTCATAAATAACTTACGAAATTTTTATACCTATGTGAAACGGGACCAAAGTTATAATAGGGAAAAAATTGGTCAAAACATTTCGTGTAATATACATACATTTTTGCGGTAGACCACAACTTGGCCTGGCGCACTACAGTGCGCCTAGATATCCTCAGTAGGTAAAATAAATGTATCATTATTATTTTAAAAACACCCAGACTGACGTATCTTGTTGGGCTTAAGTCATGGTGACGTGTCTCAAAACAGCCATTATAGGCACCAATAATGGAATGCATTGAAATTAAAAGCAATAATTTATTTATACAAGTTCTTTGAGAAATCACTAACATTCGAACGGCAACTAATTATATATTTTTTTGATCCTAACGACCCATTGCATATCGTAATTTTGTAATTAAATTTCAGAATAACTTAACTTGGTAATATTCACTTTTTTTAAATATTTTTTAATAAAAATTAGGCAAATTTTGTAGATTTAAAAACAAATATAGGGTTTTATACTACTATACGCACAGATTGCATCCACATTGCATTATAGATAAACTTATAAAAGAAACAGTGCACATTTTTATTTTTTGTTATACGATTTTTTTGTATTCCATTAAAATTTTATTACATGCATCACTTTGTAATAAGCATAAATAAATAACTTTATACTGAATTGGTATTTCCATAGGTCCTATCAAAAGGAATTTGTTAATTTACTGAATTTATTAATAATGCATTTTCAGGTATATTTTGACTACAATGAAACATAACAAGCCCCTGGTTCTGCAATATATTTTTTTTACCTATGTCATTATTTATTTAAACATCTATAATTTCTTACAAAATGTTTAAAGACCTAAAAATTAATCTATTCTTTAAAAAAAACAAAATATCTTTACTTAGCAACTAATACCTGAGCTTACTTTAACATCATAATGAAAGGTGTTCGATCTATCATTTGTACATCTTCCATAAAGTACAATTTAAACGAAAGAAATCCTTAGAGTTTAATAATTAATATAAATAAAATGAATAATAAAAACAAGCATTAGATGACCAACAACCCTTTTTGGACTGGTTTAATCTATTCAATAATATCAGGGACTACTGTAAACCTAATAGCGTTGGGTTTAGCACCAAACTTTATTCAGTAATGAGTACTTTTTTTATACAGTTACCTTTTAACTAATACACATAGAAAAATCAGTGGATAAAATTTTAAAAATAGTTAATTACCTTTTTTTCACTATTTTAGGAGTCGATATTTCTTAAAGTAAAAATTAAAATAAAAGTGGATTAGGTAGCTTCAAAGTTTTTATATCTTTATCCTTTTTACCTTTAAGATAATTCTAGATGATTTATAACTTGACGGAAGAAACTTTTTCGTGTAGCGGCTTGAAATGCGTCAACAGCAATTCGCCTTATTTATTCGTAATATTTTTCATCCTAGCTCGGTTAGATGATTTAAGTTGAGGCAAATTTATCTTTTTATAATATTTAGTCAAACAGAAAACTTGGACAAATATGATTTACTTAAAACTAAAACTTTAAACTTAAATTAGGGTTAGAGTTTAAATAAACTAAATTACATAAATGTCATTTTATTAAGTAAGTACTAAAACTACAAGAAATATAAGCACAACTTTATTAATAATTTATATAAAAATGATGTTTTTCATTTGCAGTTTATATATGCGGAGCAAAAAGCAACTTAGTAACATTTTTTAAGTTATTATTGTTTTTGAATATTCAGATTGTTCATTATAGGTCTGTTTGTTATCTAGAAATAGTGTACACTATGTTACACTTTTTTTACTTACGGTGTCCTAAAATACACCTTTCATAGGAGCGCGTAAAGGAAGTGTAAAATAATGTACTTTTTTTCTGAATAACAAACAGACCTTATAAAACAACTTAAAAAGTAAATTAGGTTACTTTTTAACATGTTTTAACAAGGAGACATTTTAAACAAGTAATAAAAAATGGCTAAATTATGAAAAAAATATAGTATAGTTAATGGGTGCAAAGCCTAAGAAATTTAAAAAATCCCGAATTATCCCAAGGGTTTTTAGAAATGTTAAAAATATTAGGTGGCGACCTTGACGTTTTGTGTTTGTCAAGCAATGTAATTTAAACGTAACTTTCTAAAAAAAACATGCTTATTTAAATATAACAAAAGAAAGGAATAATGTTAAGCATACTTAAATTACTATGATGTTTTCTGAATCCAAAAACGCCCAAATTATTTCCAATTAAATACGTAGCACATTATCGATTGAAGACTAGTAAAGTTACAACAATCCCCGTAGTTTTAACGTTATTCCAATATGGGCTTAAAATAAATAAGTTATAAAATATTAAAATTTCAGTTTAATGCATAAACAAAGGTTCATAATTTTTAAGGGTACAAATTTTAAAAAAATGGTTTGTCTACAGTAATTTAAAAAATATATGAGCTTATTCCTTTGTAGTATTTTCATGGTAATATTGAAAAAGTACTTTGTAACCAGGTGGTTGGATTACCATATTACTTACTATATTTTTAAAGGTTGATATGTTTTGGATGTCAGGCTGTCCAATTCTCAATTATTCAATTCCTCGTATATCTTTTAATCTAAAATAATATATTTTTAATTTAATTTTCTGCACGATTAAATCAAGAAGATGTTCGTCTATCGTGCCATTAACACCCGACGGAGTAATGCAGATACCTATTTGGCGATATTGTCATTTAAATAAGTAAATAGTAATAGTAAAAAATTACCATTAAAAATATTAACGAATATTTATTAAAAAACCGGCTATATCATTTGTACTAATTCATGAAACATCCAAATAATTTTTAAACTGATTTTTAGTTGTCTAAATGACACTACGGTCAAAGGGTGAACAGGTATCCGTATCAATCTATCAGGAGTTAACAGTACGGCATATGAACATTTTCTTAGTTAAAACCTGAATAAAATAGACGTTTTTAAATAAGAAAAAAATTATTTTACATCGAAAGATATACAAGGAATCGAATATCAAAAAAAATAGGATATTTTATTAAAAAAAAAACGATCCCTTGCAGTTTTATTTAAAGCTTAATTGTTTTTCAATTACCCTCTTTGTATTCGACAGGCATTATTATATAGGACGGTTATTTGAGTTTTTTTTTTTGCTCAGGTGGAGTCAAAAAAGCAACCTGTCTAGTCCTCTACTTAATTTTTTGACAATCGTAATAGTTTTATTAATTGTCATTTTTAACAGATTTATCGTTTTGTGCAGCGCCCGTAGTGGCACTTCAGCGTCTTCGTAAAGGTACTGTAAAATGAAATATCTGCTTGGATTAAACATCTTAAAACCAGGCATTGACTCGACGGTACCCAGTCTTAGGCTTTATACAAGCCTTTGTGGACGGTCATAAAGATAGATATATATATATATATATATATATATATATATATATATATATATATATATATATATATATATATATATATATATTATATATATATATATATATATATATATATATATATATATATATATATATATATATATATATATATATATATATATATATATATATATATATATATATATAAAAATAAACTATATATATAAATTAAATGTTCTTTGTATTTTTGTTTTTTAAAAATTTAATTAAAATTATTTTTACCAAATTACATAGGATATCTGCCAAAGTAAAGAAGAGGGTTAAAATATTCGGTGCTTGATTTAATACATTTAAATTCGTTTATAAAACATACCAGTGGGTTTATTAGTAAACCTAGGGATTTTGGGTTAAAGACGACATCTGTGTTCAATGTGCAAGTTAACTGTTAAGTAAATTGAATAATGATGAAGGCAGTATCAGACCCCGAGACGTGTTCAAGGACCCGAAATGGTAACGAACATAGGCAAATGTGTGGCAACGTTTATTTTAGATTATCTTACTTTGATACGACACAGCGAGCCTTAGGTTGTTTACCTCTTAAAATAAGGGATGTGGATGTATTTTCGTAAAGCTTTTTCCATATCTATTTTCCACCTGTTAAACTTCTGGTTAATGAAAATTTAAATTGGACCCAAAATAAATTTAAAGGCTTAGTTAGTAAAACGTAGATAGTACAGGTAGGAAGTATCATGTTTTAAGTTAAAGGTTGCTTATTAAAAATATTTAAACAAAACCCTTTTACCGCATTGGCCTTTTTCACCGTGAATTAATAATGTAATAATTGCTATACAGATTATGGTGATACCATTAAAGCGAAATTAAAAAACAGAAAATATCAAGACGTTTAAAACATTTCCGGTTTAAATTCCTTTAGACAACAATATTTATATATATATATATATATATATATATATATATATATATATATATATATATATATATATATATATATATATATATATATATATATATATATATATATATATATATATATATATATATATATATATATATATATATATATATATATATATATATATATACATATATATATTTTATATATATATATATAATAATATATATTATATATATATATATATATATATATATATATATATATATATATATTATATATATATATATATATATATATATATATATATATATATATATATATATATATATATATATATATATATATATATATATATATATATAGATATATACAGGGTGTTACTTAATGGTATGTCATAATTTGAAGGAGGCATTCCTGGATCGATTTTAAGTCGAAAAGTTCATATAAACGTGGGCCCTAAAATGCTTAGTTATTAAGATACAGGGTGTTAAAGTTTTATTTTATTTTCACTTTTAATACATTTCTAAAGACGGTTTGAGATATTGAACTGAATTTTGGCACAGGATATTATGGCATAAAAACACACTTTTCAAATGTTCATTTAATTTTTTTGCAACCAGTGGCCTAGCTATGACGAATTTTCAAAACTATTTTACAAAAAAAAATACTACGCCATTGACTTGGGAAAAAATTATGGTTTTATAATAATTATCAATCAATTATAAACAAAAAATCCCTCTTTCATTTTTGCCGTAAAACTTACCGTTTGGGAGAAATCGTTAATTAAAAAAATGTCTTATGTACCCAAATTGCATCTTGAAAAATTATTATTGAAATAAATCAAGTTAGCTTTGCTCGTTGCCAGCGATTGTTGTTTTGTTGTTGTAAACATTATGACACTGACGTTAATTATCATTCTTGATTGTGTTAAACTTTATTTTCAATTTTAAATACATTTTTCAAATATTTATTTTTAAGCTATTTTCTTACAAACTAGTAAACAAAAGCAATAACAATTAAATACAATACATACATAATTTACAAAAAATGTTGGAAATGACCACTTCTCGCCTCTATGCAGGCTTCTGCTCTTCTTCTCATTGAATTACGAACCTTTTCAAAAATTCCATGCGTGTTTCGGATAGTTTCACATCCGTCAATAATTCTATTTCTGAGTTCTTCTAATGTCACAATTGGTGTATGATAAACTAATGTTTTAGGTGTCCCCACAAATAAAATCTAGGCTGTTCAGGTCAGGCGATCTAGGTGGCCAAAATTGTGGTCCTCCACGGCCTATCCAATGATTTTGGTAGGCTCTATTTAAATGCTCACGAGCCAATATGCTAAAGTGGGCGGGAGCGCCATCATGCATAAACCAAAGTTGTTGCCGTAACTGAAGAGGAACATTTTCAAGAGCAAAGGCAAATCATTTTGGAGAAAATTACAATAATCCTGTCCGTTAAGGCGTCCTGGTAAAAAATGGTCCAATTAAATGGTCGGATACGATACCGATCCAAACGTTCAGTGAAAATTGTTCCTGAAAATGTGTCTCTGTAATCGCATGAGGGTTTTCCTGGGCCCAGTAATGATTGTTATGGAAATTGGTTATTGCATTTCTTGAAAAATTTGCTTCGTCCGTAAACAATATTTTGGCATCAAAATGAGGATTTTCTGTTACTTTTTGGAGATACCATCTACAAAATTGCGTACGTGGTTCATAATCTCTAGGAAGCAATGCCTGAACCCTTTGTATGTGAAAAGGATATAACAAAATCTCTTAAAATCTCCCATACCGTCTTGTAGCAGATGTTTAATGCCATACCTACTTTTCGCGTACTTGTGGTTGGATCCTCTTCGATGCATGCAGGACAGCCTCCTCCTGCCGGTGTTCTAACTGTACGGGGCCTTCCCTCGGAAATATTAGCTTTAAAACTGCCAGATTCAGTCAGACGACGATGAATGTTTATAAATGTTCGTCTATCTGGGAGAGCGCGATTAGGATACCTTTCTTGATACAAACGCCGCGCCTCCACAGCATTACCATTAGCTAGACCATAAAGGAAATGCATTTGTGTCATTTCCAAATTAGAATAATTTACCATTTTTTTAACTAGCAAAATGCACGTTTTAAGATCGAAGGAGAAATAAATACAAACTGTCAAGAATGATAATTAACGTCAGTGTCATAATGTTTACAACAACAAAACAACAATCGCTGGCAACGAGCAAAGCTAACTGATTTATTTCAATAATAATTTTTCAAGATGCAATTTGGGTACATAAGACATTTTTTAATTAACGATTTCTCCCAAACGGTAAGTTTTACGGCAAAAATGAGAGGGATTTTTGTTTATAAGTGATTGATAATTATTATAAAACCATAATTTTTTCCCAAGTCAATAGCGTAGTATTTTTTTTTAAAATTGTTTTGAAAATTCGTCATAGCTACGCCACTGGTTGCAAAAAAATTAAATGAACATCTGAAAAGTGTGTTTTTATGCCATAATATCCTGTGCCAAAATTCAGTTCAATATCTTAAACCGTCTTTGAAAAATGTATTAAAAAGTGGAAATAAAATAAAACTTTAACACCCTGTATCTTAATAACTAAGCATTTTAGGGCACACGTTTATATGAACTTTTCGACTTAAAATCGATCCAGGAATGCCTCCTTCAAATTATGACATACCATTAAGTAACACCCTGTATATATCTATATATGTATATATATATATATATATATATATATATATATATATATATATATATATATATATATATATATATATATATATATATATATATATATATATATATATATATATATATATAATATATATATATATATAAATATATATATATATATATATATATATATATATATATATATATATTTTATATATATATATATATATATATATATATATATATATATATATATATATATATATATATATATATATATATATATATATATATATATACATATATATATATATATATATATATATATATTATATATATATATATATATATATATATATATATAATATATATATATTGTCTGTGCACAGAATATTTATTAATAGCCAAGGCAATGAAGTACTAAAAAGGCTTAAAGTTAGGAATTTTTTGCACTAACACGGATCAGAATGCGGTTTTTTATTTGCTTCCGATTTTTTTGTTGTAAAAAATGTACCTACTTTGTGATATATACAAACCGCAAATTGCATTGCTGTAGCCAAAAATAAATTTAAAAAATGTATTTTTTTAGATAATTTTTGGAAAATTTAATAATTTTATAAATATGAGTCAGAACTGGTGCAAATCGCGTTCGAGGTCGCTGATCACGATTATAATTTATTAAATTGACCCACAGCCGACCTGGAGCTCTACCAAAATTCACGCGGGAAGGAGAGAAACTCGATATCCGGGGGTTTTTGGGTTGCTGAATTCAAATATGGCATCACCGGACACTTGGTGCACCGTAACCTGGACGCGGACCTTATCTCCGAGGGTTTTTCTTACACAATTTACAAAGACGAACCTAAAATCATCAGGAAAATGCTCGGGAATGACGTCCAGGTCCATGTTCCTTAGCACCAGATGTTCGCGGGGTGTTCGCCCATGCTACATTTGAATTCAGCGACCCAAAAAACCCTCGGCGCCAAGTTTCTCTCCCTTCACGCATGAATTTTGGAAGAGTCCCACGGAGATGACGTTCAGGGCCAGGTTCCGGTGCACCAGGTGTCCGGAGAGTGTCCTCCAAGTGTTCAGGGGGTCGTTTTGACGTAAAATTTAAATTCAGCGCTACAAAGAAACCTCATAACGATTTTTCGGTTCGTGTTTTTCGATTGTGTGAGAAAAACCCTCAGAGATGAAGTCTGCGTCGAGGTTCTGCTGCATTAGGTGTCCGAAGAGTGTTCGCCGATGTCATATTTGGATTCAGCGACCCAAAAAACCCCGGGCGACCAGTTTCTCTTCCTCCCCGCGTAAATTTTGGGAGTTCCATGGAGGTGACGTTCATCATAATTAATTAGCATACGGTTACAAACGATGTGAACATTTTTGATTATATCGTATGCCGTTTAGTGAAACTTCTAATGTTAGGTTGTTAGAAAATATCAGGACTGTAAGAGTAATAAGTAATGACATGGAGAAGAAGCCGACATTAGCTACAAGATTAAAAAGAAAAAATAGGACACCCTTAAGGTTCAAGGTTTACAAAGTTTTTTTTAGGGGTGAAGGAACTGTCATGTTTGAATTTAGCCGCAGAAGCCGCAAATTGTAACCAAGAAGTATCTGTGACCTTGTTGCGGAAATCGCTTTATTTTACAACGCACATGTGCACATGCACTAAAAATCAGTACCTACTTATATCTATCCGTCTTAGCTTTAGCCTTTAGAAGTAAATGTTTTTACGTCAGCATATCGTTCAGTACAGGGAATTGTGATTTTGACCATTAGTGTAAAGCTATATATCAATAATTGTAATGATGATAATAAAACACGAGTAAAAAATAATGTGTTGTTATTTATTTATAAACACGACAATGTGCCTGAATGCTTTCTAGATTGGGGTTCTTTATAAGAGCCTGCTTAAAAAATTATGACAAGTCTTCTTCTTCTTCTTCCTTGTAAGCCGTCAAGATTTACTACCGGAGGCTAGCGCAGCCTCTTGGGCTTTCTGTACCTAATCTTCCATTATCTTTTATACAGATTCTTCCATTAGTCTTGTTTCTTCTACGAGACTGTATTTTTCAGTTTCCCAAATAATGCCTGTATTTTTTGATTCAGTACTTCACATTCGCACAGGGTATGGTAGGCAGTTTCTTTCTCCTCGTCGCACATTCTGCAACTTGGGTCTCCATTGTATAAGCCTATCTTGTGTAGTTGTCCTCTTAGGTTATCGTGCCGTGTTAGCAGTTCTACTGTTGTGCGAAGTCCTTTCCTACTTTGCCTGAATAGTTCTTTCTTCATTCTTTTCGATGGGCCCCTTATGAAGCTTTTTCCATGTCTTATTCTACTAAAGTTTTCCCAAATTTTATAAAAAAAATATAGACATGTTTTGCAAAATAAGGCAGTTTTATATTGCTAGTAAAAAAGTCAGCCAAAATATACCTGTAAATTATTTAAACGTTAAGGTTGAAATTATTTTGTTTTTATTTTTTAATAAAACTAAGAAAAGTCATGTAAGAAATTGATGTTTTGTTTTAATTATTTGGAAAAAAACCCATAAAAAATAGTATAGCCAAAATATATACCCCGGTGTATGTCATAGACATATAGAGTAAACAAATTAGTGCAATAACAAAACCTAATTGATTTGTCCTTTCCGGGCGTCGCTTTACTTTATGCGTTAATATATTAACCTTTGCTATATATCGCTTTTAAGGTATTTTTTCCATGTTAAAGTTCTCTTTATATTTTGGCTCAGATCAGATAAATTAATAAAAAGATGATGTTATTTTTACTTTCAAAATAAAGGGTATCACAGAGTATTAATATTAGTGCCTTTATTATGTTGCTAGTTGTTGAAAATAATATTTGGCCAAATATTATAATTGTTTTTTTACGAAACTGTAATAGAAATTTTAATGAAACCAAAGTGAGATAGAAGCTAATATTTAGTATTTGATTTTACATTTTTTTCATTATTTTTAAACCAGTCATAATCCAGGAAACCTTAAGCTGTAAAAAATTAAGAGGTTTTTCTTCAGACAAATGCTCGAGATACACCGACCAAAAAACTTACATATTATCACTTAGTCCCGCAGCTCGGAAATTACCCCTAAAAATGCAGAAAACACCCTTTTTAGTTTTTTTTTTAATGAAGGTTTTTTGAAAAACTTATGACAACGCTCTTAAAGCACCTAGAAAACACTCTAAGGGTACGTTTTTGGGTCGCTTATTTCGAATTTGGGAGTCCCAAAACCTTGAAACCCCAGCGTTACCCATTGAAGGGCAAAAAGCATCTTTTTTAGGGGTTTTTAAGAATAATCTTATAAAATACTTAAATAAATTATTTTATATTGATAAAAATTTGTATTTTTTATGTATAATGTCTGAAGCTAAATTCAATTATTGGGGTACAATTCAAAAAAATGTAAACAAAAAAATGTTTTGCTTTTTGTCTTACATTTTGGATAAATACCCATTTACGACAAAAAAATTCCATACCTTACTCATAAGATAATTTAAAAAAATATTAAATTATATATATATTATATATATATATATATATATATATATATATATATATATATATATATATATATATATATATATATATATTATATATATATATATATATATAATATATATATATATATATATATATATATATATATATATATATATATATATATATTATATTATATATATTATATATATATATATATATATATATAAATATATTATATATATATTATATATATATATATATATATATATATATATATATATATATAATTTCATATTTTAATTATCTATGATAAGGTGTTATGTTTATTAATATCTATATTTTGCAAAAAGAAATAGATATCCTATATGACATTTTTTTCTTGTGGGTTCTTTTACATAATTTCCTATCTTCTGTTATATTTTCTTTACCGCGAATAATACTGTAGATCGTTAAGCTGAGCAAACATGACTGGCATAGTATATAACATGCATATTAAGCTGACGCTGACAGGTGGAAAATGAATATGTCGAAGGAAAAATATAACGAAAAGCCTTTTCACCGGCACTGACGATAAAATGTTATTCCTGTAAGTTCATTAGGTGTAGTTTGGTGTACAATTTCAGTTTACCCTTGTCACATCAATATATTGACTAAAACCTTAATATATTTTTTATTTAATAAAAAAATATGAAAATTATGGATCGATGCTAAAAGTGATTTTCTTTCAGTAAATTTAAGGTAGACGTCAGTGGTAATTATTAAACCCAATTTAATATTAAACAGCACTTTTTTAACATAATAAACTTTACTCTTGGTAGTTATGCAGTAAAATCATTATACTTTTTGGTATACAATTTTAATGACCGGTTGCAGCAACAATTTTAAGGAACTCTTAGCACAAGGTAATTCTTAAAATAGTCAAAAAGGCAAAGTGATTGGCTACATTGGAGATTAAAGAAAACTTAACGTTAAGGGTTCCTTAAAATTGTTAGTTCTTTCGGCCATTATGTATTTAACTTTAAGTAGCGTGTACTGACCTTCATTTGGACCGGCAAAGGGTATCACATGCGCATTTTAAAAGTTAGATTTTATGGACGAAAAAATGCGTTCGATTTTGGACTTATTTTGTGATAGAATTTCATATGATAATTATAGATTCTGAACAAGTTTTACTGTTTTATTGACTTATTTTGTGTTTAATACTAGCATTTTTACATTTCTTTCGTTTAAAAAAAAATATAAACTGTTTTTTGGTAAACATTTATGCAAGAGAAAAAGAATAGCTGTCTTGTTGATTAATCGATACGTTAAAGCTATGGAGAAAGGTTATACTATGATTTTTTTTTCTCTCTTGCATGCTTATTCGCTACTGATAAACAGCAAGGCTGCCTCTAATTAATATACGCTTATTTGTATAAATACATTTAGAATGTTTATAACTTTGTTTCGATCCCACAAAAAACCGTTTATAATAATAATATATAAAATTGGTGCTGGACCGGTAATATTAAAATTTATCATAACACATGCATAATTTACTTTATTTATATCTCACTAATATGTTTCAAAAGTTTAAATGATTTAAAAAGCAGATATTTTGAAAAAAGGCATTAAAAAATCATCTGTTGTGTTTATAAATATTAAAAGTTGAAATTTTTACGAATTGTCAATGAATACCTATATTTTATAATGCAATTGATAAGTTCGCAATTTATGCAATTAAAAAAAAAATAGCTCTTTAAAGCAAAGGTACCCGCGCAGACAGAGCTAGGGCTGAGTGGTGGAGGAAAAGTTTTTGCGCGGCGAGATTGAATGTAGTCGAGCAGCAGCTATTGTGCCTTTATTTATAAAAAAACGGGGCTAATCTGACAATACCTCGATATGTACTTTTTATTTGGTTCACTCACAAAAGGTAAATAGGTTTATACCTTCAAAATCCTTGTAACTGCATGAATTTTTCTAAAAAGTTGGAATTAATATCATTTTACCCCCCACTTTAAAGTTAAATAGGCGCAACTTGCGCTTTTTGTTTTAAAGGGAAGAAAACTGTCCCCTGTGTTAAAAAATTGAAACACTATACATATACAATGCTACAACCTTCTAAATCGACCCCCTATAGTATAAATCTACCAAAAAATATACATATATAATTCTTTTTTTGTTTAAAAAATATATTGCAAATTACATTGTTTAAATTATGCATTATAATCGTCATCTTCATTATTAAGGCGATACCATATGCTAATTAAAAAATGTATGTTTATACATAAAAGTCATTTAACAGGTGTTTATTAAAATGTTAGTTTTACTGGGATTCACGAAGAATCCTTTCTGATATAATATGTATATAATATATAATATATGTGTGTGTGTATGTACACAGCAAAGGTAAAAGAAAAATGCTCCAAAATAACCATGCACACTTAAAATGGGTGTTTGGCGACGGGTGCAATTTAACCAAATTTTAATATGTTATTAAGGACCTCAAAAAAGGCAATTTTTATTAATGCACCAAAACTCTAAACCTATAGGGTGAGCCGCAAGAGCTAGGTATAATTTGTTTCGTGCTAATTTAAAAAATATTGGTTTGCTAAATATTAACTGTATTCAAATAGTAAATAATACAACAACTTTAACATTTTTTCTTTGTATATTAATTTATTTAATTTACAAAGTGTTATAAGGTTAAATAATAATACAGAGTAAGCTAAAAAATAATATTCCAAATCCTAAATAATATTTGTAAATATTGGAAATTAAAAAAAAAATACAAAAATCAAATTATAAAAATATATATAATTTTTTACCATTTTGGTCTGATCAATATCAAATTTTTGTTTATATCCCCTTTATTATTTATATTATCAAAAATGTTTATATAGCTTTTAATATGAACAATGTTAAAAGCTTTATTTTTGTTCTAATATTTTTTATATCTCTTATAGTTTTTAAAATATTATTGATTTTGTTTTAAACTTTTAAATATCTCAAAAACTATAAAATTTATACGAATTTTTATTTTACAAAAAATTTGTGTTTTTACAAGATCTTTAAGTTGAACAAGAAACTTACTTACTTCCTTTCGGTGGTGGTAAGTGGGCAAATTTAAATAAAAACAATTTTAATTTTCCACGCCTAACTTTGCTTTGATCAAAATTTTTTGGGACAAATATAGTAAAACTAGCTGCAGGATATATTTAAGATACAGCTACTAGACAAATAAATAATACATTTATATTTTCAGTTCAGCAGTTAGAAGAAAATCTTATAAGAGCAAAAAAATGTTTTCGGTTTACTGATGCTACAAAACATGTGCTATTTATCGTATATAATAAAAATAATATAGACGATTTATTAACAGTAACATACTGAACATGCAAAATAGGGGCACGGACGTTAGAAACATGTACCCGCGTATCTTATATCTTATGGTATCTTGGTTATGCAACACTTAAAAACAATGTAAATTATCCGCCAAGAGATTTATTAAATGTTATTGCTGATGCAGCAAATAGAAATCGGCAAGCGTAGGTCAGTAATTAAAGTTATTTTTTGGCTTTATTTGTTGAAAGATCAATCACTTATAAAATACTTTGTCTATGTATGTGTATATGTAAAAATATTTAGTTAAGAGTGTAATATTAAACCTTTACACTTGTAATAAAATTATTAACTTACTGTACTTTCTAATAAAATATTTTTTAAATTAAATATATCGGAAAGGTTAAAAAATTACATAGGGCACAAAAAAGTTTTACATTTTACATCGCTTTATTTTATTTTTAAATCAAATTGTTTTATAAACGTATAGCGGACTTAAAAATAGGTATAATTTAAGATAATAGATTATTTAAAATTCCTACTTAGGATACTTATTATCATTTCTCATATGGCGTTAAACAATTGGTTTTTTATTTTACCCTGTATTTTTATTTCACCTTCTAGCACTTTAAAGGTTTAATAAGTTGATATACACAGTAAATATAAAAAGTTTCAGTATTATTTACTATTTAAATACAGTTAATACTTAGAAAACCATTATTTTTAAATTATCAAGACACAAATTATACCTAGCTATAACACCCCCCTTGTAGGTTTAGAATTTGGGTGCATTGATAAAAATTGCTTTTTTGAGGTCCCTAATAACATATAAAAATTTGGTTAAATTTCACCGGTGCCAAAAACCCATTTAAAGTGTGCATGGACATTTAAAAACTGTATATACAATAAAACTTGTCTATAACGGCCACTATAAAATTAAGAATAATTGGCCCTTATAGAAGGATGGCCAGTATTGCCAGGTAACAGTTGTTAAACCATTCGAGGCTACAAAATTTTTCACTTTTAAATTGCTTGGTACCTCAAGTGCTTTTTGTTTAATTAAGGGTCCAGATATTGGAACATTTTTACCTCTTGCTTTGCAGAACCAATTGTAGACGATTTGTTCTACTGCCAATCCTCCCGACTTCTGGAAGTTTCTCTTTTGTTCTAAATTAACACCTTCTTCGAAGATTCGATATAGTTTAGCTTTATTTCTAATAGTATCATTTATTGAAATTTTCCAACACCAAGCTTTTTAGCCAGTTTTCGCGAATTTTTCACTTTTCGCGATAACATCAATTTTTTCCTTCAGTGACAAACAATCTCGTTTTGGGGATATGATTAAACACTTTTTATTTCCGAACACGATAACTTTATACTTATCGATTTAAGACACAACTAAAAATATAATGTGAAGATAATCCCTCAAGCCACTAATGCTATTTGAACCTGGCCATAAATATTATTTTTGGGTATTTTCACCATTAAAATTTGCAGAATACAATCATAAAATAGTAAAATAAAAATAAGCCCAAAGAATTTTTGGCCAATATAAAACGGTTTATTTATCTGAAATAGGTTATAAAAATTGAGAATTGCCTGGCCGTGGCTATTTTATAAGGATGTCCATTATCTAAGGGTTTTTATATACGGGATGTCTTATAAAGCAGATTTTTGTGGCCGATTACACAGGTGGTAGATATAATTGTTTCAAAAATTTTTATTAGTGATAACACCATTTTGATTTAAACTAAAGTTCTCTTCATAACGGTTTTTAAATTAAATTAAAAACCGTTATAAAGAGAACTTTATGGGCTGATGCAACTTTTAATCCTTTTAAGCTTTTAGTTTAAACTGTCTGGAGTAAAAATGTTACTCTTTGTTAAATGGCAATAGCTTATTTAATTTTTATGCTCTTTTTAATTTTTTCAAACTTTGTCGCACATCGACATAGTATTAAATTCTTAAAAACCTTTTTAAATAACTTTTTTAGTTGTCGTGCAAACTAACCTTACTTTTTAATATTTAAATTAAATCTGTATAATTATTACCTCAAACGGCACCTATGAGCCGAACATCAATATCGATTTTAAGGTTCTTGGATAAGCATAGGCAATTGCCAAAAACATTTTTTTAATTGTTTAAAATATAAAAGCTAATTTGCGATTTTCTAAGAATAAACTAATGTGCACTTATGTCAATGTTTCTCCGAAAGTACAACGTGTCCAAATTTTTGGCTGTCACTTTATATAAAATTTGCTTTTGCTTACTTTTAAAAGAAATTTGTTTTATTGGGTAACTATTTACAAACTTAAAATACAGTTAACGGATACAAACATTTTAAAATATTATGGACGTGTACAGGTAAAATATATTCTTTATACTGAAAAAGCAAGTAAAAGTTCCTTTCGTATTCCGATGTAAAGTTTAGAATACGAAAAAACCTATTGTAATTTTTAAAAAATTTAATATGGTATTAGTTATTATAAACCACAGTAAAAAAAATAAATAAATAAATGAGAATAATTATTGTAAAACAAAGACATTGTATTATATAAAAACGATTTTGGCATTGCACGATCCTATTGAAATTATTTAATTCGGTTAAAGTAGAAAAGCCTATTTTTATGTTTTTTCTCGTTTATAGAGTTTTCCTGTTTTTTAATAAAAAAGGATTAAAAAAAAAATTTTCCTGTATTTACTGAATATAAGTAAATATGGTAAATTATACGAATGCAAAAACGGCGGCAATGCATTACGTATATAACCCCGCAAATGGTAATGCAACAGAAGCCAGACGCATTTACCAGGAAAGATATTCTAATCTTGCCTTACCAGATAGCCGTATCTTTTCAAATATTTATCGGCGACTTAGGAAAACTGGTAGATTAAAGAAAGGTTTTCCGGAAGGTAAACCTAGAAGTGTCAGAACTCCTGAAATTGAGACCGCGGTGCTGCAAGAAATCGAAGAACATCCTAAGACGACTACGAGAAAGATTGCTAGAACTTTGAATATTTGTCATTATATTATTTGGCGCATCATGGTTAATTTTTTGTTATACCCATACCATATTTTAAGAGAAGGTACAGGCATTACATCCCAGAGATTTTCCACAGCGTGTGAACTTCTGTTAGTGGCATCTTTAGAAAATTGCACTAAATCTGCAGTTTGAGTCAGAAATTTTGTTCACAGACGAAGCAAATTTTTCTCTAAATGCTTTTTAAAATTTTTATAACATTAGGTGTGGGCAAAAGAAAACCCTTATGTCATAACCGAAACCCATTTTCAACACCAATTTTTAGTTAATAGGCCCATTTTTTTACGCTTTCCCAAAGAAGAACTGCGTAGGTTGCTTAGAGATGTGCGAATTGCCTTAAGGAATTGAATATGGTAAATGCACGATGAAGTTGCTGCTCATTTCAGTGTAATTAACCAAACCATTTAAATACAGTTTATCCTAATCGTCGCTAAGGGCCAGAGCAATGGCCAGCAAGATCCCCCGATCTCAACAATTTAAATTTCTTTTTATGCGGGCTCCTTAAAACTCTAGTGTATAAAACTTTCGTTAATACTTTGGAAGATTTAAGCAAATAGTTGTGGTTAGTGTTAGTGTTTCATGAACCCACCCAATCAGCAGAATTACAGTAACCGCTGAACCAGCTAAAACTGCAATGTTAGCAATAAATTATGTATAAATAGTAGGCTTGTAATAGATTTAAATCAGTTCCAATTGATATTGTGTTCTCGTAATTATAAGTATATTATATTGTAATTTTTAATAAATGTCTTTTAAAAGTACCTTTAACCTTTACAACCCTTAACTCGCGGAAGCAAGCCTATTAAGTGAAGGTGGCCATTTCCAACAATTTTTGTAATTAGTGTTAGTATTACTGGTAAATAATAAATCTAAGCAGTTCTTTTAAACTTACTTTTACAAAATGAAATAAAACTCGTTTTTGTGCAAGCTAAAATCCCCACTAATATTTCCATGTGAAAATTATTGTTTTTTTAGAGTGAAATTAGTTACCTATTTTTCAAGAGCTTAAAAAAAATCCATATGACCAACACCGCATCAGGAATTGATCCTGAAGTAAAACGATTTTTATTTTTTCAAGCAAAAACCATGCGTTGGACAAAGAAAAATTAGAAGATTAAATTTGCTCAAAAAAAAAAAATGAAAATTTCAATTAAATTTAAAAGTATTCTTTTATTAAAAAAAAAGTGGTTTAGTATTTTTTAAAATTATTTAATGCAAGGTCCGTAAGGACGCCAATGATTCTTAAAGCGGGTCTATAAATCACCCCCTAAAATATTAGCATATCTCTAAGGAACACCCGGTATAACTTTATTTTACCTAACCAACCAATGTCAAAATTTAATTTAAATTCCTTATCTTAGCCCTAAATGTACAGCACTCCGAACTATACCAAAAACTGTTTTGGCTCGGTATTATTTTTTAAATTAAATTATATTTTCCTTCAACACCCAGTTAAGCCAGTGCATTGCTTTTAACAGTAAATACGTTTTTAATTGGATTTTTGTGGATTTTAATTCGCAACATCTAAAGAGTGTTTTCTTTTATATTACGTGATGTAAATAAAAAGTGGGCAAAATGAGATTAAACATTTTGTGGTTTATAAACTCAGCTATTTTCGCTATTACGTTGGGAATATAAAAGACGTTTTGCGAGTTTCCAGCAGAGCTACAAACACAGCACAACTTTTTTAAAAAACAAATGTTTATTGACGTTAAAACTACTTATTAGTAAGTTATAGTAAACTTTATTTTAGTGCTAAAACTTATTTATATTTTCTTTCTTACTTGGTTACATGTCCACTATATGTAAATCAATATGCAAGGTCTGTCTTATCGTTACCATACTAAATATTTTAATTTAAAAAATATAATGTCCTAACAGTTTTAAAATTAAAATAAATATCTGGGCATTGCTGTTGGTATTTTGGAAATAATTATTTATTTATAAGAGCCCGCATAAAAATATTTAATACCAGCCTTTATGTCCATTAAACATTAAAATATATATATATATATATATATATATATATATATATATATATATATATATATATATATATATTTTTTCTTTAATAAAATATAATCTTTAATCAAATATTTGGGCATTTAATAGGTATATTAAAAAGAAAATATTTTAGTATCTCTTCGTTGGAAGTACTCGCCTTGAATTTTTCTAGACAATGGTACCACTTCGGTCCAGGGCTTAGCCCTATTAACCTATATGACGCTATACCCCGGGACCAGAACAGAAGTGGTACCATTTTCTAGAGAAATTTAAAGCAAAGAGAACGTACTAAGACTTAAATCCGCCAAAAAACTATAGAGCATATTAACAAATAGTTTATTATACCTATAAAAACAACGACTACCATGATACATAACTTTTATTTCCAATTGCCTAATAAAGGTTTATAAAATTATTAATTTTATTTTTATGTGTTTAAAATATAAATAAAAAGTGGAAATATTTGTTTTTTTTTTGAATGATTTAAGAAAAATATTTGTCAATTGAAATAATTTTAAAGTTAAATAATTGTAATGTATTAAGTATACAACTCATATTTTTATTTGTTGCCACATCTGTTTTGTGGTATAGAATTAAATATTAGTTACCCTGTTTATTGAACAAAAAAACACTTTTAAAAAAAATATAATAATTATTTATTTTTTAAAATTTTCTGCATTAGTAAATTAGTTTGTTTTGGAAAACTTTAAGGAGAAGATTCACCTATAAAATATAAAATATTAAACCTCTTATAAAATCAATCAATACTGATACAAATATTCTTCGTTTTATAGGAATCTTTCTTCCTATGCTTTTCCGATATAAGCTGTCATAAAGTGACACTAAAGTAAATATGGTTTTTATTTCCTTGGCGTATTAAGCTTCCTAAGTGTAAGAAAATATCATATCGAAAATAATAAAAACCTCTAAATTATCTTTACCTAAAAAGGCAGCATTAAAGATGCTTCATTTTATTTTAATAAATAAAAAAAGAAATTTATGTATTTTGCTGCATAAAACATTCTGTGACATCATTAAAATGCAAAACAGGAAAAAATAATTTATTTTATCTAGCAATATTGTTAATATATTATTAACACACGGTGTACTCAAACAGAATATTTATTTAATAACACTAAAATCTTGGAGTTCTTTTATCTTTATTTGTTAATTGTTACACAACGGTTAGGATGTATCTCCAACCGTTTTCAAGTGATAACTAAAAACTATTCTTAAAAGCTACGACTTATATACTATCCCTTGTTCACCGAAGCTTAACCGACTTTTCACGGTTCAGCAACGGCTTCTAGATATTCGGAATATCAATGCTAGGCTTGCTAAATACATTTTGGTCTTTTACAATTTCAACAGCTTCTTTAAATTTCTTCCAGTGGGTTTCTTTATGAATGTTTTTTGCTTCCGATCATTGTATGCAGTGTTGTTTTGACCAAGCGTGTTCGGCAATCCCTGACTTTGACGTTTCACCTCGTTCCGTATGTTTTTTGTGTTCTTTGACTCTTACTTCAAGTGGTCTTTTGTTTCCCCGATGTGTCAGGGAATTTGGTAGTACAGTCATTATTTGAAACATTGCTGCCTGGTCTCGTCTTAGTAAAAATACTTCTTGGAGTAGTTTAGGATTTAAATGCCGTTTTAATATTATATTTATTCGCGATTTTGCGGATCTTTTTCGAAGTTCTTTTAATATATGGAATTGTCATAAATATTTGGTCACGTGGAGTCTCGTTTAAGTTAGAGTTTCTTGTCTTGTTTTGTTATTTTTTGATTGTTTCCTTTACTAGTCTCTCACTGTATACGTTCTGCTTAAGATCCCTAGTTATATTACCTATTTTCTCCTGCAGGGATTCCTTACTGTTCAATAAGATCACTGCACGATTATATAGAGTACGTATAACTTCCTGTTTGGTTTCGTTAGAGTGATTAGAATTCTGGTGTAAATATTTTCAGTGTGGGTAGGTTTTCTATACACCGAGGTTTGTACTTAAACGTCGAGAAAAGGTCTGGCCGAATTTTTCTTCTTCTCCATTGTAAATTTAATATATACAATACGGTCGGAGGCAATTTAGATGTTTTAAAAAACCTTCAAGTTCTTTGTCATTACCAATCGATACAATAAAAGTATCGCCAACATATCTTAGCCAAACTTTTGATTTGATTAGTACAGTTTGAATTGCGTGTTTCTCAAACCATTCCATATCAATATTTGCTACCACTGTGAAAGCGATGAACTCATGGGAAGCCCATCATCCTGCGCGTAGTACTCATCTTTCACCTGAAAGTAGGAACTACGAAGGCAAAGCTCCAACCACTCCATTACTCCATCCAGCGGCAGGGTGGTGCGTTCTACAAGTGTTTTATCTTCTTTAAGCTTGGCTCGAATAATGTTTAACGATTCTTCTATTGGTACGTTTGTGTACAGACTTTCCATATCAAAACTAACAAAAGTATCGTCTGGTCCCATTTCTACATTTTTAAGAATGTTAACAAAATGACTAGAGTTTTTAACAAAAAGGTGTTTTGCCATTGCAGTCGTGGGTGCGTTTCTAGAACTGGTGATGGGCCTTATGGGTATATTGTCCTTGTGTATCATTGGTAGTCCATGTTCGTGTTCTCCAAATATTATTGTGCCTCATATAGTAAAGTTTCCAATTAAGTGTTATAGTGCACCAATATGCCACAAGTAGTCGAGAGACAGTATACATGGCCCTAAATATGGTACGTCACAATATCATCGTCCTCATATTAACATCTCGTAAATCCATGTTTTGTCACCTGGCATAACTTAATTATACATGTTGCTTATGGTTATTAAATTGGCCAAGTGTGACTGTGTAAGTGTGTCGTGGGCCGAGATTAAATTATTGTCTGAGGTACCATCTTTAATCAACTCTCTAAGCCCCTAAATATTACTAAAAGAATTTATTTTGTTGGGTAGAGAAAAATGCCGACTTAGCTTCTGGTTATTTCGGGAGCACTAAATAGATAATAGTAGACATTGAGTCGGTATATAGTCTGGTAAGCTAAACAAAATATGTCTTTAATAGGAATTTGCACAAGTTATTAGAATGTCTTTAACAGAAAATAAAACTTTCAATAAAAAAATAAGAATAGGATTAAGTAAATAAAAAGGTAAAAGTCAGGTTCACTTTTCCGTTATATATGTGTGTTAAAGTCCATTCTATATTGTAAATGTACGTGTTTTAAAGTTTTAATGACCTGTTTACAAAATTTGGATTTATACTATGGCTAAATGTAAAATTTATTTATTTTTTGGTAAAGCTTCAAGCTAACAAAAGTTTAAAATCAAAATCACTATCGGGTGCTTATATATATTTTTAGGCCCTTTTATATTAAGTGATGCACTCAGGGTCATTTTTAAGTTAAAATTAATCTTAAGTTTTTCGAAAGATGAAATTAATAAAGCATCCTAAATTCAATTTCAAGCTACTCTTTTGGATAAGCCATCAAATTTGGCGTAATGGGATTTAGCAAGGGTGCGATTTATAAGTGTCGTAATAATTTTATATTACTGCTTTTTGGGACAATAAAGCAGTAATCTCAATTCTAGGACACTTGGTAGGCTGTTAATAACCTCCGCGAAAGCCACAATTAAAGGTGTATATTAATTTGCCCCAACCTACTCGCAAGTAAATTTAGTGTTTTTTTAACCTTTTTTAAACCAAAATGTTTTACCTTGGTGATAGAAAACAATAAGCTGCTAAAAAAGGGTAATTTTAAAAATTAAATTTACTTATAAAAAATTAACTTAAAATTATGAAATAATATTTGAATTTGAAGTGTTGGAAATGGATCCAAGCGGCTGTATTATATGTTTCTTCTTTATTATTTTTTTTTAAACAAAGCAAGATAGGAAAAATACTAAAAGACAAAAAAATTGGATTGTTTATTTCTTAACTAAAAAAAAATAAAAATTACAAAAAAGTTAGAAGCGTACATTTTTTCACAATTATTTTCGATAGGATGTCTCCTGTGACGTTACTGGACCTAATAATTTTAATTTGATTAGGCTTAAATTAGGCCTTATTAATAAAAATAAAACTAACGAATTTTAAGAAAATCGGCTACAAGGCATTAAGGAAAATTACAAAAAAATAACTATTTTTTTTTTAATTTAACTCCTGTGTCTTAGAAATCATGCATGTTCGGAGCCATATTTATAAAAACTTTTTAAAATATTTTTCAATAAGTAATTCTGAAATTTAAACCTGCATTTTTCAAACACTTTGTATAACAAGAGAAATAAAAAAACAAATACTTTTTCCAAAATATAATATAGACTTTCACTCCAGTCGGTAACATTTCTATCTTTCTATCTCCCAAGCTATCGACTGATGCCAGGAGTGTCAATTAACATTAAGGAACTCGCAAATCTATTTAAAAAATCCTTAAAACTTATAAATATTTTAATATAAGATAAATAAGCAATAATCTGATTATTTTCCCAACTAAAAAACTACACAGATCTAGTAAAAGAACTTATCCAATCTTATAAAACATAAGATTGCAACATGTCACTTAAGGTGCAGTCGACTTACAGAAGTACACGACCTATAATTTTCTAGCAAATTGTTCAAATTGAGAAGCGGACCCCAGGCATGTTAGCGGACTAGTATTGGACTCTCAAACGTTAAACCGAGCAAAAATAAACAACAAGCTAATTTCTTAAATTGTCTTATACTTTTCTAGGAGCACCATAGGACACTAGGTCTGACACACGCAGTGTTGTTATTACGAATGTTTTAGCGTGTTTTCCTCGCCATCATAATTTCGTTATCGTTTCGCATAAAGGTATGAGGTTTGGTACGTAAATTTACATGGGTTTTCTAATTTCCTGTAAAAGTATTAAGGAAGTTATGTCAAGTGGTATCTAGGATATTTAATCTTAAAAATTTTCATTTTACTACTGAGTCACTGACTAACTCATCGACTCATGAAAATTATAGGGTACTTTCTGAGAAAGTAGAAACTTAAAATTTGGTATGTAAGTAGGTTTGAAAAAATTTTAAAAACTGTACCTTTTTGTACGAAACGCCCTAAAATACAGGCGTATATTTAGGGAGTAGTTGAGGCATAATTTAAGGGACATTAAAATGACTCATTTTAGAGCTTTATGGTAAAAATTTAAATTAAAAGTAGGTACAAAACAAATTAAGGCCTACAACTTTTTTGTGGTCGGTGACATTGGAGCCATCGAATGCAAAACTTTTTACACTAAAAAAATCTGGATTGTTTCCCATTTTGTTTAAAATAATTTTTTTATTCTTTGTTTATATAAAAACAGCACATTTTTAACAGTTTAGATCCTGGAATCTGTCCTTCTGTTTATGTAAACAAGTCAATAGTTTTTATCGTGCTGCAAAAGTACGATATAGAGAAATGTCAAATTAAACAGCTAGCATATAAAGTTTATAAAGTTAATAACTACATTTCAAATTTGGTATTTATAAAATAACCAATATAATATTAATAATAATAATACATATTTCCCTTCACTTACCCCTACGCATAATATCTTCTTAATGAGAAGTGTGATGCTTACCTAAAACAAAAAATAAATTGTTAAAATTTGCTTGGGAATAACGTAGTAGAAACGAAATATCCGATACAAAACAGAGTGGTGAACTTTCGTACCTTTTTTACACTGTTATTTTTTTTATACATTTGGTTAGAATTTTTCTAAGTCCTGGCACCGACTTCAAAAATATTGTTTTATAATTTTAAGTAATTTTCTTTAGGTCCATCTAGTTTTTTTTTAATTACCTTTTAATTTTGTAATTTTAAATTTTAAGTAAGCACTAGGATATTTCTTTTGCAATAAGTAGTAATAGTCTTTTTTTTTTGTAAATATTTAAATATTTTGTTGAATATTTCACTCATATATAAATTTTCCCATAAGACACGTTAAAAATCAAAAAATTTGAGCGGAAATTTCACGTTGCCTAGGCAACGTGGTATTTCCACTTACTTACAAACACAAAACAATCGAACCTGTTTGTTTGTATTGTCAATTAGAAACATCAAAATCAGTCAAAATAAGTCGATTTGGTCATGTACACGATGAAGAAATCGATAAAGTAATTAAAAAAAAAAACGATTTCAGTTATATTTTTAATTGTGTTGCATGAAATTAAGAAACCATTTTAATAGTATAATACTCACATATTTCTCCATTCTAGAAATATTCTCCCTAAATACCGCTCGTGCATAAAAATTATCCAGATAATTTTCATTCAAGCTTGTTATACAAATTCCACTCGTTCTTCGAACTCATGGAATTATAAATAACAAGCTTTCATGAATATTATAGGTAATTATTAAGCACTCGTGGTATTACCCCCAATAATTTTCTTACATGCACCAACATTTTACCCGTATCTCGTATAGATAGGCCAGGTCATTACACTTATAACTAGATATTGGATTAAATGCTTTATCAACTTTGTATGTTTGCATATTTATGAAAATGCATAAAACTATTTTTATAGCGATATTAACTACGTCACTACTTTTCTAGTGATAGGTTTATTTTAGTGGTTAAATATTTTATCCATATTTTAGCGCATATTTTGGCATTTTAACCGATATCTACTTATACTTTTGCCCACTGTTTCGCCCGCGTGGACTACAGGATACTGACAGTTTTGTTTTTTTTTTGTTTTTTGCGGGATTCTGCCCCTCCTCTCCTACTCCATCGCATCACATCATGCTCCTCGCGTTCTGCCTTCCGTAACGCACTCCGCGGCGTAGCGGGCGTCGTGCGCTGAGCATTTTTATTTTATCGTATTTCATTTTTTTATAATTTCCTAATATAAAAGGCCTTTGTAAGTAAGTACGAATTTCTCATAAAAATTTATAACCCCATTTTAACCCCTCTGCAAATAAATTTACAAAAATACTACCACTTTCTATTTCTTTGAGTAATCAGAAGCCTAATTTCCTATTCCCATTTTTACAACTTTAAAAATGACGACTTTTTCTATGCAAACTTATATCCCAATGTTAACCCCACAAGGGATGTCATCTAAATTTTTTTAAAACAAATCCTTTTCAGTCGCAATCACTAGCCTACATACCAATTTTTATACTTCTGTGTCCAAAAATGATGAATTTTCATACAAACTTTTACCCGTCATACTTCCCCTTTAGGAAGAGGGATGCGGAGTTTTCTAAAATACTTTCTTAACTGACATCTTCTATTTTTCGAGGTAATCAGAAGCCTAATTTTCCACTGCCGTATTTTCAACTTCTATACAAATTTCTATTACCATGTGAACTACCCATCAAAAATAGTTTCAAAAATGTTAAAGCAGACCATTTTAAATTGTAATTATTAGCCTACATACCAATCTTTATACTTCCACGTCCAGAAATAACCTTACCCCTTTATGGCAGGTGTTTCCTAAAATCCTTTCTTGACGTCTTCTATTCATTACTCTACCTCCGTGCCAAATTTTATTTTCATTGGTTAAGTATTTTTCGAGATTTCGTGATTGGTCTGTGTATGTAGAAATGAGTAACCAGTCGTTTTTATTCATATATTTAGGGAGATCATAAAGGCTACTGAACCAATTTTGATATAATATTTACTGTTCCCTAAGTTAAAGTAATTAGTTTAAGCCAATAAAAAAAGGGATGGTCACCCTCCAATTAATAATTTCGAAAAAATGCATGCACAAACATACATACAAAGATACATAGAAATATACATACAAAGATACATAGAAATATACATACAAACATATCTACAAATACCTATGGAATTTTGTGTATTTGCTTGAAAGGTCTAACCCGAACCATACACGGTCAAATTTATTTGCAAATATGTTTGCAAATAAATGATATTTAAGTGCATGTAGCGCTATTTTCAAACAAGTTTCAATGTTTGCAAACACATTTGATCAAATTAAAAGTTCTTAATTTTGTATGGGCGGGGCCTTTTTACGAACTGAGAATGTGCGCGTGTGTGGCATTGTTTGAAAATATTTTGTCAAAGTCGAGTAGGCTGCGTCAAGTTTAACGTCATGCTAAAATGTTTCTGATCGAGTTTACATGTGAACTACGATATGGCGATTCCAAAAAATGAAAGGTGGCAGAGTTTTTTGGAAGTGTATTGGAGTTTGCCCGAACTAAGGCAAATTAAAAGCGACGTGTAAAAAATAAATCGAAAGAAAACAAAGCATGGAAAACCCTGTTAGTGAAATATAAAAAATAATTCTGAAGGTACTGTGGAAAAAATAAAAATAAATAGCATTCGAACTACCCATAGACGAGAATAAAAAAAAAAGGTTTTGTAAAATCCGGAGCAGGTGAAGACGATGTGTATGTACCATCAATTTGGTATATTTCTGGCTTGGATTTCTTAAAAATCAAGAGGTATTGTCTCCAGAAGTTAATTCAATTGATCGCGAAAATATGGAAACAACAAAAATACCACCACAGTCTAAAAAAAGTAAGGCTAATATTCCGGAAAGTAAAAAAAAAATCTACAAAAAGCAGTTGAACATTTAGACCATTCGAAGCAGAAGGACAACGCTGCGACTTTTTAAGTACTGGGCGGATACACAACAATTTTATGTCAGAAAAGCTATAGAAGAAAATTTTTGTTGGGGCAATTAAAGCAACTTACACTAAATACCGTGTCTAAACCAAAATCAAATGCGTCTTCACTTTCCAGTTCTAGAACTTCAACTCCTAATTTATTTCCTCCTCTTCTCCAACACCTTCAAATGAAATAGTACTTCAGCAATTATCGAGTCCCCCACCGACATTCACGGGATATCCACAAATGCAGCAATCAGAACTCGTTGAAAGATATGAAAGCGTAGCTGACCTTTTCAGCGACCCACGTTATGTGTGAAACCTAAACAATGTTGATGTGTATGAGTATGGTTTAGTTATAATTTAAAGGATTATACTGTTACTTTTTATTTATTTAATGTTTATTTGTAAATGTATGTGTGTTTATTTGAAAATAAAACTTCGTTCATTGATTACATTTTATTGGTCAGTATTATTATGATTGATTACATTACAAATGGCGTCCTTTGTTCTTTTTTGCTAAGTTAGTCGAATTTCTGGCATGTGATGGCTTAAGAGGAACCATGTTATGCCCATCTTGCGGTGTTCCACTACTTCCGGTAACATTTATTGGATGTGGTGTATCTTGTTGCCGCAAAAAATTATGTAAATAACAACAGGTCAGCACGATAGTCGTTGCTTTTTTTGGGACATAAATTTATAGGTTTTAATAGGACTTGAAAACGATTGGCCAATATTCCAAACATATTTTTTACTTTTACACGAGCTGAACTGAGTTTTGCGTTAAAAAGTTCTTGTTGTCTACTTATCTGATATCATGTATATGGCTTTAAAATGTTTTCCTTTAACGGAAAGGCATCATCTGCTACAAACACAAATGGTAAGCTTTGTTCTCCAGGTACCACTTTTCTAGGTGGTGAAAGATTCCATTCTGATAATAATTTGGCAAACCTTGTGTTAGAAAACACACCTCCGACACTCGACCGTTTTGTCCAACATCCACCATTAAAAATTGCAGATTAGCATTCACGACTGCAAAACAATACTGAATGTCTTTTTACAGTTAAAGTAAAACGATCCTGAGTGTGCTGTTTTTTTTATTTCCACATGCTTTTCATCTACAGCGCCGATGCAATTTGGAAAACCAGACACTTCTTTAAATAGCTCTGCTTCTTTGCCCCATTCATCAGGTGTTTTAGGTAACATTTTAGTTACCAAATCGGGCAATTTAAAGAGGATCGTATAAAAAAATTGAGGTGGCATAGTTTTCGGTACTCATGCGCCGATTCCTTCTAGACTAATAAATGTGTCGAATTAATAATCTCCCTAATTTTTTAAAGTCGGTTAATTATTTTTTTTTACTTGCTACGCACAATTAAGGGGTATGTTACCGCGATTCTATAACATCTGGCCGAAAATATTTAACTGATTTTGATTAAACATATATCGGATTTCCATAAATTTAAAATTATATTTTAAATTTTGTCTTAAAAAAAATGTCCCTGATTTTTAAACTTTTAAAATTTCTTTATTATAAAAATTACGATTTCTTAACAGCCTATATAAAATATAATATTTATGTTAGTTTTTAATTAAATGTTTTAAAAAATTCTAGTTAATCATTTGCTAAATAGTTCTAAAGAAAATCTTATTTTAAAAATTAAATACTTTATTTTTATGAATTTTAACTATTTGTAAATTACTTTTTAGTTTCACCTGATTCTATTTTTTGTCCTTAACTTATTTTCTTATTTGCGTTATAAAAAGCCCTTTATTTAAACATGTTTACTTTAAGCAATTTTAAAAACGAAGCTCAAATAATATTTAAGTAAGCTACTGCGGGATTAAAGCTATTTAAATTTCAAAGATAATAAAATTTTAATTTTTACCTACGACTAATAATTTTAACGATTTTTAAAGCAACCATATATTTTAAATAAGAGAATAACACTTTAAAATAAAAAAAAGTATATTTGCCCGAGCCACATTTTCCATCGAAGATTATCTGACCCAAGTTCAAATCGACATATTTACTTTTAAAGAGTATATTCATATTTAAAGTTGTATTTAGCCAACATAAATTTTTAAACTTTATGTTATTTATGAGATTTCCGTTAAATTTTCAAATAGAAGATCCACACGGAACGGTCGAGGCTGAAGTTAATCTTAGGGGGCATACAGGCTTGGTATTGCGATTTATGTCGCCTTTCCAAGACGACTCTGAGGTAAATTATAACTTTGCCTTGCTTGAACTAAGTTTATGTAACACACGTTTTTTGTTTTGTATAATATTGCTTTGGCTGGACAAACCGTAAAAAATAAAAGTGGTTGAATTTTCTTGGGTACATAGGGCAAAAGCATGGTTATTGATTTGGGTTTTAAGTTCCGCCGTAGTTGCGGAGTTAATTATTATTAATTGTCATTCTCGCATTTTTGTGCATTATCTTCTTTTGCAGTTAATAAATAGTTATATATAACTTTATCATTTACATTTTTATAAATATGTACAGGGTGGGCCAAATTGGACACTTTTAAAGGAGATAGACGAAAACTAGTGTCGGTGTATGGAGCTCAAATTTCACCCAAATGTCTACCATAATAAAAAATATCATATGATTATTTTTTAATCTTACTGTTAAAAAACAATCGGCATTGTCGATGATTTAAATTTTATTGTTTTTTATTAATACAAAGCTACAAATTACCAATTTTAAGGTTTAATTTATAATTGTCATCCTTTTCACCGGATTTATCAGCAACCAACCACGATGAATTTGATGGCTAATTACCGTTTAAGCGGTGAATAAGAATCGATTAAATTAAAAGAGTTTCTAAAATTTATTGATTTGTAACAAATAGGAATAAAAGCAAAAAATTTAACATTCTGGTTATTTGATGAACTTATCGGTAAAAATAAAAAGGCACGGCTTATTAAAAAATTAACTAATTTTGACATTACGTTTACAAAATGCATAGGTAACATACTTTAGCGAATATTATTTTATTTATTTTTTAAAGGGCTTATTTTTATCATTTTTTTCCTAAGACATCTATCTATCTATCTATCTATTGTAGCATGGTGAGTTCCCTCGCTGGGGCCCTGAGCACTGAGGCCTAAGCCCATTATGCTCTACACCAACCCTTAAGCATACACAGGTTCCGTCACCCTGTACTGTCCCTTACGTATGCATTCCTTTTACACTAATATGGTGGTGTCGTTTTGCTTACTAGAGCCCCAACTTTCTCACTAGTGATGCGAGTCCCGTTAGTGGTAGGAATCTTATGTCATTTAGGTCCAGCCATGCCGTACCCAGACATTTCCCCCTGATGTGCCCTAGTGCTGGGCAATCTCTAAGTACATGTATGGCGTCCTCTCTTCCCTCTCCACACCATCTACATGTACTTGTCTCGCTTTTTCCTATCTTGTTGAGATAGTGTCTGCTTCTACAATGACCTGTCAGTATGCCTGTCAGGTTTCTCATTTGCACCTTATTGAAGTCCTTTATGTTCATCGGTAGGTCCTTCCATAGTTCTTCCCCAATAATAGCCTTTGATTGTCTGGCTTTTGTCTTTTTCCAGTTCTCATCGAACCGTTTCTCTATCCATGTTGCTATCTCTGTCATATCCGTGTTGTAAGAGACTCCCACGGTATATTCAGGTCCAATGTCCTCAGCTCCCAAATTGGCGAGTTTGTCAGCCATTTCATTCCCCGGGATCCCTTTGTGTCCAGGGACCCATTGCAGGGTGACTCTGGCGGTTTTCGTTAGTTTATTAATAGCTTCCCGACATCTATTTGTAAGTTCTGATCTGTGCACTGTATTTGTTAGCGCCCCGATCGCTGCCTTACTGTCAGTACATATAGTTATTTTTCCCCTGTATCTTCTATTCAGGCAGTATTCTATGGCTTTGGCTATTGCCATAACTTCCGCCTGAAATACGGTTGCATATTTTCCCATTGTTCCAAAGAACTTGTAGTTCGTCCTTTCTACATAGAAACCGAAGCCTGTGCGGCCTCCTTTCCTTGAGCCATCTGTGTATATAACTGTTCCTTCGCTTGGTGTCCCACAGCGTTTGTGAGCCCAGTCATCTGCCGATGCCATGTCCACCTTGTGCATGAGGTCTAAGTGGATTACTGGGGGATGCTATCCTGCTTTATCGAAAGAGCCACAGTTCTCAGTTGGCCCATGATGTCACAGTGCCCCCTGGTCCTCCACCGTCCTCCACACTCCAGTCTTAGTGCCTTTGCCCTTGCTGAGGCCTTGATCATTATATGGAGAGGTGGGAGCCCCGTAATAATCTCCAGCGATTCCGTCGGAGTAGTGGATGCTGCCCCAGTTATTCCTCTCATCGCCATTCTTTGTATGTGTTTCAGCATTATCTGTGCCGTCTTAAGTTCCGTGCGTTGCCACCAAATCACGGAGGCATACAGTATCCGTGGCCTGATGACTGCTTCGTATATCCACTTCATGACCTTAGGAGAAAGTCCCCAGTCCCGTCCTACGACTCTTCTACAGAGCCATAGCGATCCTGTGGCCTTCTTCGCTACCATTTCAAGATGTGCTCTCCAGTTCAGCTTGTCGTCTAGTATCACTCCAAGATACTTGGCTGTACTGGAGTATTCTAGTTCTCTCTCACCGAACTTTACTTTCCTAAGTCCGGTATGTTTTCTCCTTCTAGTGAATAATACGAGCTCTGTTTTTGATGGATTGGCTGTCAGTCCGTTTTCCTGACACCATTTTGCCACCATTGCCAGCTCTCTTTCCATAATATCCACTATCGTGTTTGCATGTTTACCTTTGACCATAATGGCCACATCATCTGCAATGGCTTGTATATGTGTACCTCTCCTACTGATTTTCTCCAATAGTCCATTCATGACCAGGTTCCATAGAAGTGGAGATAAGACGCCCCCCTGAGGGCATCCTCTGCTGACTGTAGCCTCAGTTGTGGTATCTCCAACCTCCAGGATGACATTCCTATCAGTTAGCATCAGACGGATCCATCGTATGATAGTCTTGTCGATGCCTTGCTTCTCAAGTGCATTACATATTGCCACTGTCATGGTATTATTAAATGCTCCTTCTATGTCTAGAAAGGCCACTAGAGCGTAGTCTTTCGTATCTCGACATTTTTCCAAGTTTCCAACAAGCTCATGTAGTGCAGCTGTAGTGCTGCTTCCTGCCGTGTATGCGAATTGTCTCTTGTTGAGTGGGGTTTCTTTAGGTATTTAACTTTTATATGCCCATCTATCATTCTCTCCATCGTCTTTAAAAAGAACGATGTGAGACTTATGGGTCTAAACGTTTTACTGTCGCAGTAGTCCGTCCTGCCAGGTTTTGGTATGAAGGCCAGTCTGGTCCTCCTCCAGCTCTTGGGGATATACCCCAGAGCCATGGAAGCCCTCATGACCTTCAACATGGGCAGAGTGAGAATGTCCAGAGCCTTCTGCAGTAGTGCCGGGAATATTCCATCAGGCCCCGCCGCCTTGAATGGCCCAAACGATCACACCGCCCACTCCATAAGACATAGAAATAAAAATTGTTGTTCTAGCAAGTAAAAATTTAGCTCAGCTTCCCAAAAGGCGCCATCCTGAACCAGCTTAAGCAGACTGCTCGTGCGTTTTCTTAAAACAGGGAGCGTAGACTATAAAAAGGAAAAAATGATTAAGACGGTTACAAATGAGCAAAATCAATAAGCAGTTTTGTCAACAGTTAACAGTTCAACAGTCAACAGTTCCAAAAAATTGGAACAAGTGAAAGGTCAGTTCAGAGAATTCTAAAAATACACCATTTTTATGCATACCACAATTAACTGCAGCCCGTGAGTGAAAATGCCTTTTAGTGTAGAATGGAGTTTTGCGTATGGACTTAATTCCGCCTTCAAGAAAATCGATTATTTTTTATGAATGCCTTAAGTTCTGATGAGGTTACATTTCACATTAATAGATGCATCACCAAGCATAATTTTAACTATTTTCACAAATGGACCACCAACATCGTTGGTCAATAAATGTTTGGGCAGAAATTATTGAATACCATGTAGTAGGCCCTTACTTTTTTAACGGTCACCTTACCGGTATTTCGTATTTTTAACTAACGATTTACCTACGTTGCTTTTAAACTTACCACCAAATATACAGGCACAGCATATGTGGTTACAACAAGGTGTAGCTCCAGCCCATTTTTCGCCGGTCAGAGCTTCATTAAATAATACTTACAAAAACCGTTGGATCGAAAGATGTTAAGTTAGATGATCTGCAAGTTCGTCCAAACTCGATTTTTTTCTATAGGGGTATGTAAAGACTTTTTAAGATTTACATGCCAACAAAACCAAAAAAAAATCCAAAAGGCAGTGGATGCGCAGGGGTGGCGGACAGAGAACAAGTTTAGGTGGGGCCTTTTTAACCAGTTCTTTTTCCTGTAAGGAGTCTAAATCCGAAAAAATGGACATCTAGGTAGATACAGAAGACGGTCAAACTAAGTTTAATGTACCACTTATCTGGAGAGTTTTTTTCATACGTGGACGTACCTCTTGTTTGGTAATGTGAATACCTACATACCTGACATGATTTTAATTATATCATCGATGACGGCCTTTATCTAAAAAAATGCCACTTTCACCTCATATAACTATTAACTATATCCACCAAAGTGTCTGCTCAAAAGCAAAGGGGATTTAAACTATTCTTATTAAATATATACATTTTCATGAAAAATACCATATCACTGATGACGGCTTTAACTCAACTTTTTACCCCTGTCGCCATCATCTTTGTATCTACCCGCTTGTCCACCTTTTGGAACTTTGTTTGGTTATGTAAATACCTACTTACCTAACATATTTTAAGCATATTATCGATGACAGCCTTTACCTCAGAAAAATTGCCACTTTCACCCCTTATAACGACCCCCTGTATCCACTAGTAGAGTGTCCGCCTGCAAGGGATTGTATTAATAAATAATAAATACATTGTAATGGAGAGATGCCGTATCACCGAGGACAGCCTTGAACTCAAATTTTTACCCCTGTCCACAATCCCCTTTGTATCTACCTACTTGTCCGCCGTTTGGGATTTTGTTTGGTTATGTGAATGTCTACTCACGTGACATATTTTAAAGCATATTATTATTGTCCGCTTTTACCTGAAATAAAAATGCCACCTTCTTCCCTTATAACTACCCCCTGTATCCTTTAGAGTGTCCGTCCGCAGGGGGTTGTAAATATTGACATTAAAAAAAACATTTTGCAATGAACAAATGTCATATCACCGATGACGGCCTAATCTCGGCTCTGTCTCTCGTCTCTCCTGCTATAAAGACAAAGACATTTATTACAAATGATGCAATGGTTGAGTTATGGCACCGAATTCCAGGCTAATCTAATTTTCCTAACGACCTGCATGTCCGCTTAGCCTAATAAATAAACACAACACAAGGTCAAAACTTCACAAAATTTTCGACGCGATTTTTGTGAAAACCTTGATTTGGTTGTCTTACACCTATTCTAAAAAGTAGTCTTTAAACGGTGTTTTTTTTGTTTCAGATGGAAGAAAGGGGGTAAATTATAGTTCCTAACCAATGTGTCCAAAATAATTCAAATTTCGAAAAAACCAGGTACGAGAAAAATTGTAGCTAATAAAATTCTACATAAAAATATTCTTCAACTTTTTTTCTTAAATTATTCGATTTTACAAGTAAACGACAAAGTAATGCATGCAAATGCAGTATTTTCCCTAAAACCCCAAAAATTTCATTGCCTTTTTTTATTAGTAGATTCTTCCATGTCAAGAAAGCCATGGGATAAACGTCTTTAATTATTTCTGTGGTATGTTTTGTCTCTTTCAACTAATCATTTAAACGAAAGTACTTACAGGAAGACGTGCATATAGTAAAGCAGCAAACTCCTAATGCTTCACAACTACAACTTGCATGGCAGCTTTCAGTGCAAATGCAATACGTGGTACTTAGTTTAGTAATTTAGTGGGAGCTAGTGGAAAAGGATTCCGAATACATTCTAGCTTATTGTTGGTAGTTACCTATCCTCAGTCTTTAGAATGTAGTTTATTTTCAAGTTATTTTTAAATTTAAAAATAAATCCTTAATGGTGTTAAGATATATGGAATGTTGGGGATGTTAAAATTATTAATTTGACTGGCTTATTGAGTCAAGTTGCTTTAACAAATGATTAGTAACAGTGGTGCGTTATCCATTGCTAAAAGTAAGCAAACCCCATTTTTACTAATTATTTCTTTTGATATTTGTGTTTTCTTAAAAACTTCGGCCCAATTTTGCAGATCACCCCAATTCTAAAGCTTCTGTAAAAACGTTTTTCTTTTCCATTTGAAAAAACGCAGATGTAGTATCACTACCACTTAGAGCGTTGATTATTAAAATGTGGCATTTAGTGTTGAATAAAAATCTCAAGACTTTTTGCTACATATTCTTTTGTGTTTTTTTTCGTAGTTTTCAAGAAAATAGTTATTTACGTTAACATCATCACTATTTTATTACTAGAAGAATGTTTAGCTTGTGTAACAGAAATGTTTGTAACTTCTATATTTTCCTTAAGTATAGAAATACATTCACTTTTATTTTTTTTGTAACTTAAATTTTTTTCTTGTTTTATTGGAATAGTCATAAATGCTTTAGTTAAATCACGTGTATTAATATACTAATGTGCTGCACTTCTGTTCAGATAAAACTCAGCCTGTATTTGTATTTTCTTACAAATATTTTTTTCAAAGCTTGATAATCTTTAAGATACATGCAAAAATATATATTTTACTCCAATTTACCTGCACCTAAGAAAACCTCTTTTCCCATCAAGAGTACTTCTTAGGGTATATTTAGAATTTTAAAATAAACATCCCTAAAGAAATCAGCTGGGTTAAAATTTTTAAAGTTAATATGTTTATTTATTGGGCTAGCTGGCTAGATCACTTTTATATTACAATATAATTATGTTATTTTATCCAGACAGTTTTAAAAACGTTAAATTTCCAGTAATAGATACCATTTTAATTGAGTTTTGTAAAATGTACTTTGCAGAATTTTGGCAAAGCTGCTTCAAGATTACGTGGCTTGAATGAAATGAGAAGTAAAATAAAATAAAACACAATGTTCGCCGTTTACTTAGTTTCAGAATTCTATTACTACCTTTACGAATATGTTAATTGGTGTACACTAACAAATAAGAATAATTGCAACAAAAAAGACTAAATTGTTTTTTATTGGCGTGGAGTTTACAAAGTATATATAAGTTTTATTTACGTTAAGTAAAAGGAAATTAATTAAAAAAAATGTATTTGCAGCAGTAAATAATACATGAGATTTTACTACTGTTTTTATTCATGAACGTTAATGGTTTTAATTAGTACAAAAATGTAACATTAAATTTATAACATAGATAAAGGATTATAAAACAAAAAATAAGATCACTTGTTACCATAATACGCTTCATATTACCAATTTTTTTTAACGCAGGCAAAAGTTTTTATGAGTCGATGTTCTATTTCTACCTTAAAAAATGCTGTAACAATATACTTTTTTTTAAAAATCAAACAAATATAAAAGTTTAAATATTATATGTATAAAAGACACAAAATAATTTGTATAAAAACAAACAAAACACTTCCGCTGTTTAAAAAAAATGACAACAAAGCAAATTGAGGGTATGTTCTATAGCTTTGTGGCGAATTTATATTTTGGTAAGTTCTTGTTGGGGTTACTTGCCTTAAAATTTTCTAGAAAATAAGATTAATTCGATCCTGATCCTGGGGTATAGCGTACTGAGCCTCCCTATGAACTGAAGGTCGTATTTGTGGATAAGTTTATTAATTAAAACACAAAATTGTTTGAATTAGCAAACTGGTAGCATTTTCTACGTTCTGTAACACCCTATATATTGTATTGTGGTCGAGGTGGTGTAGAGGCAGCATACCAGCCTCTCACCGTGAAGACCCGGGTTCGATTCCCCAATTGTCTATTGGACTTTTTCATAGCTCGTCACCTCACAAAAGGCAATGACAAACCACTGTGTAGTATTTCTGCCAATTAAACCCTCCCACATGTGCTTCGGAAGGCATGTTAAGCCGGTGGTCCCGCAAATCTGTGTAAAAAGCAGTTGGTAACGCAACACAGATATGTGCGAGAGGGCGCCTACACTCTGCATAGAGTATAGCAAATTAAAAAGATATTGTATTACCGGTGAAAAGATCTTTAAGGTTTTGAAAAAATACCACATTTAGGCTTAAAGCTTTTAGCTGATGATAAAATGAAAATTTAAAAGTATTTTTCAGGTTTGATGCCAATATTTCCAAAACGAATAAGGAAAGACATATTAAGTGTGGTATTTTTGTTAAGCTCTTTAAATAACGTTTTACTAGTGATAGGATATACAGAGTGTTCCATTGAAATAAAATGCTGATTTACTATCCAACCTATGTCGATGCCCATATTTCTGAAATTACCAAAGATAGCCATATCAAATGTAGTATTTTTTAAAACTCTTTGAAATTTTAAAAAATGTTATTATACAGAATGTTTTATTAAAAATGTTATTTTGATATTAAATACAAAACGCAATTCTCAACTGATTTTTACCTTTTTAGTCTTAAAGGACTTAAAAATCTACTAGTTTTCTAATATAAACAATTTTGTATATTTACTTATAACAAAGATGCCATTGGCGGACACTTAATTTAAATAACACTCTACAACTAAAGGCTTGTATCATATCACTGAAAATCTACTAATTTAAAAATCCACTTTCTCTTTTAAACTTTGTGCAAATTTTCTACGTGCAATAATGTTTCCGAAGGGACGAAATTCCTTTAAAATAATTTAAATTCGAAAAGAAGATTTATTTTTAAATATATTTTTTTATTTGATAATCTAAACAACAATAAAACCTTTATTTTCCTTGCAATGTTTTTTTTGTATTTAGTTGTTACGTTCAAAAAATAATTTTGTAATAAATTTTGTTTGTTACATATAGTTTGGTAAATAGATGGATATCATTTCAAGTAAATATAAAATATTACTTACATATGTATATGTTTTTCTATCCTGCTCTCTCAAATTGTAATATTATATCTAGTTACTAAAAATATAATAGAAAAGCAGGATATAGCAGAATAGCACGTAGTATTATAAGGTAAATACAATGCAAAAATATATTATCTTTTACAAGGATTTTATCGTTCGTATTCTTTAGGTTGTATAACACAAAACATCTCAAGAACTATATATTAGAGTACAATTGAAGAATATAGTTGTCTTATATTCATATAAAAATAGTACATTATCCTTAAGACATAATATTTTTAAATTGAAATCGAATATTAAGTCATTTAAGAATGGGTATCCTTTTACTAACTGAAAAATAATCAATGTTGATTCTTTAGTAACTCTTTTTTTAAAAAAAGATATAAAAGTTTTTTTATAAAAAAAACAGAATAATAATATTTAAAAATAAATTTTAATAATATAAAATTTTATGTTTTAAATATATTATAATGTAATACATCAAACAGTACTAATAAAAAAAGAGTTTCTAATAGAATTATATCTCAGCGTAGTATTGTACTATTTTTTTATTTCTGGAGCAAAACGTCGTAGGAATTTAAAATGTACAGCTTTATGATACTCTTTAATATTTTCTATTTTAGCAACGGAAAAAATATTATATAAGAAACATGCATGTACAAATGGTAGGTTTTTACGTTCTTACTACTGTTTATTATACCCGCTGGACTTTACTTATGCCGCTCAGTATTAAGAAAAGCGTCCAAATGACAAAAATGTCACTTAAAAAACCGGTAAATATTTTAAAAATTTATGAAAATCTTGATATTATAGATGGCTCCCTATATACTATTTTCTGAATGTATATAAAAATTAAAAATTTTTGGAACCATTATTTTTTTACCAGTACCTTTTTCCATACGTTGATAGACGGCGCACGCTTCTCCTAATTATTTAAGTTTTTAAAAATACCACTATTCGTAAAAACCATTAGTGATCCTTGTTTAAGAAAGTAAGTTCTGGAAAAACGATATATTTATCGCTTGAAAACAGAGCTATACTATACCTATAGGGAATGTACGAAAAGAAACTCTTTTTTCTTATTTATATGATCGCGCAGTGATGGAAAAAAAACAAATTAATATTGGGTTATCTTTGTAAAATAGGGTCAAAATATTAAATACAATTTGACTTTTTATAATAATATGCACAAGTTCTTAAGATAATTAGATATATATGAATTATGTTTCATGGTAACTAAACCAAATCGGTTGCAATTAATTCTACCTATATTTAGTCTTAGTGTCCACGGTAAGCAGGTATACATTTTTTGACTTCCAATATGATCGGATTTTTTTTTAATAAACCGTCTTTTTTAATATTTTTATTTATTGAAAGGCAACAGAGACCGAGTTATTTAACACCCTAGCAGCGTGTTCTGCTTTCGGTCTGTTTCGGTATTCCGATTTATAATGAACTTAAAGAAATTAACAAAATAGCTTAACATTCGTTTTTTATAGAGGACACGGGCATATCGAAATTTGAGTTTTGTGTAATATTTTATCTTTGTATGACAACGTTATAATTGGAGGGGATTTTAACGCTCATCATGGAGCTTGGGGATCTAGTAATACATCTCGGGAGGGAATAGAGCTTCTAGAAGCCATAGACAACTCTAACTTAATTATTTTAAACAACGGCTCCCCAACCAGATTATCTCCAAATAATGCTAAATCTTGTATAGATATTACCTTAGCATCATCCAACCTAAGCCCCCTTGTTAACTGGTGTACTCATAATGACACACTAGGTTCGGATCATTTTCCTATCAGGATGGAATACAGTTCGTCTATTAACTTGGACGGATTTTTCTATCCTGTATGAAGATGAAGAATAAATTCAGAAACTGGCCACTTTTCACGAATACATTAGAAAACTATATAGCTAATGCGCCAGCTTTTAGCAACATGAATGAAAAATATAACTATTTTATTGAATCACTAAATAAAACATTAAATATCTCTATGAAAGAAAATAAGCCTTTTTCTCCGAAAACCAGGGATAAACCGCCCTGGTGGGATGGCGACTGCTTGGAAATGATAAATAAACGAAAAAAAGCCTTTAAAAACTATAAATTAGCTCCCAATCAAGCTAATTTTATTCAGTGCAAAAAAATAATGGCCTTAACTAAAAGAAAATTTAAAGAGAAAGCCAAATTACATTGGCAAGCATTTTGTAACTCCTTAAATAGAAATACCTCTATAACAAATATCTGGAAAAAAGTTAAAAACATCAAAAAAACAAAATCAAACTTTGCGCAAGTTAACGAAAACATAGCTGAACAAATTCACATTACCTTAACCCCTCCTTACGCCGATTTTAACCCCTTACTAGGTCTTTCTAATAACGACAAGAATAAAAATAATTTTTTAATGAATAAATTCACAATCCTAGAATTAGAAAGGGCTTTTAGTAAAAGAGATAACACATCACCTGGACTTGATGACATTTGCTACCCGATGCTACAAAACCTTGGCTTTCTGGCCAAACAGTTTCTCTTATCAATCTTTAATGAGATGTGGTCTTTATCATATATTCCATGTGAACTTAAAAATAGTATGATTGTCCTTTTCTTAAACCACAGAAAGATCCACTTTGTACTGAATCATATAGACCTATAGCCTTAATGTCTTGCATAATTAAAACTTATGAAAGATTAATTAAATTTAGAATAGAGTATTGGTTGTCAAAAAACAAACATTTCCCTCAAAGCCAGTACGGCTTTAAACCCGATTTTGGACCTATGGAGGCGATGGCCCATCTGGTCACAGATGTGCAGTTGGGACTATCAGAGAATGGTTGCGTGGGAGCCCTATTTGCTGACATTAAGAATGCTTATGAGAGTGTTAATCTTTATATTCTTGCTCAAAAAATGAAGCACATAGGTTTTCCTGTAATTGTTATTAAATCAATAATTAACATATACCTAAACAGAACTATTACAATACGGCTAAAAATAATAAATACCTACCACCCAGGAAAACCTCCTTAGGAATTCCACAGGGCTCAGTTCTTTCACCTCTTTTGTTTAATATTTATACACTAGATCTCCACTCTATATGGGATATGCATGTATCCTGTATACAATATGCGGATGACATTGCTGTTTATAGCGTGGAACCGAACCAAACAAGATCTAAAATTAAACTTAATTATATCACATACTGTTTAAAAGATGGACCCATAACAACGGTTTCACCTTATCACCTAGCAAAACAACCGTGGTTTTCTTTACCCGACGAAGAACTGAAACACAGAATCAAATAACTTTAAACGGTTTAACTTTCCCTGTAGCCAAGTCTATTAAATACCTTGGAATAGTATTAGACTCCAAATTACTTTGGACTGATCAAATTAGTTACCTGGTAAATAAAACGGAAAAATGCATAAACTTATTAAGACAAATATGTACTTTTTCCTGGGGTGCTACCAGCAAACTGCCCTACTTTTTACAGAGCATACATCAGGTCTATTTTGGACTACGGTTGCATTTTTTATGGCTCTTCTAGCAATACAAACTTAAAAAACTAGATAGAATACAGTATAAAGCACTTCGAATTTGTTTAGGATTAATGAAATCAACTCCCAATGCTGTAGTGTTGGTTGAGTCCCTTGAAGCTCCTCTTTGGTGTAGAAGAGAATACCTTGCATCAAAATTTATTCTTAAGCTCTATACTAAGAATAATTTTTTGTTAAATAAATCCTATAACCTATATGTATCAAATCTCTCAAATACATACTGGGCCAAAAAAAATTCCCCCCCTATAGCAAATGGATATGAAGATTGCTTACAATTTAATTTCATTGAAAAAGAAAACAAAGATAATAAAATGTTTTACGAAATTAACTACCAAACAATTTTTACTGTACCAGAAATCTTTTTCCCGAATATCCAATAGAAACAAATAGCGCCAAATTATTCTTTAAAGAAATATTATCAAGATATCCTAAGAATGCTATTATTATTTATACAGATGGTTCAAAAAACAAAAACAATCTTAGTTGTGCCTTTTATTGCCCGCTCATGAACTATCAAAGGGCATTTACCCTAAATCCCGAGTTAACCATTTTTTCTGCAGAAGCAGCAGCAATTTTTTATGCTACACAATGGGCAATAACCCAAAATAAAAGCAATGTGGTGATCTGTTCTGATTCACAATCAGTACTAAAATATATGGCAAACTATCATGCAATTAAGCATTCCTATCCACACAAATTTATTGTTCAAACTTTAGATATGGTACGACAGGCGACACTTAAAAATATTACAGTACAATTTATATGGGTTAAATCTCATTCAGGTATTACTGGAAACGAAATAGTCGACAGTGTAGCCAAAAATGAACATCTTAACAACAGCAATCACGACATATCTCTTATCGTACAAGATTACTTACCTAAGCTAAAGAAAATTAGCCAAAGAAAATGGAAACAGGAATGGAACAAATATGGAAACGAGACTAATACCTTTTATTTTAAAATTCATGCTGATATACCATACAAACACTGGTATTATAATATATCTGTACCAAGAAGCGCTGTATCAACCATAAGCCGTCTAAAAACAAACCATGGGCGTTTTCCCAGCCACCTTTATAAAATTGGTGTTAAGCCAGATCCCCTTTGTATATGCGGTGAATATGGAGACCTTAACCATATACTTTTTAATTGTCAGATATATCACCAAATATACTAATCTCCAAAAATTTTAAATTACCTATTTGGCTACCAGAAGTATTAAGCTCAAATGATCCCGAACTAATGCATGCTCTCCACTCCTACTTACAAAAATAAGCTTAAAACTGTAATTTTTTTATTTTTTTTATAATAAAAATTTTATAAAAACCTTGTTTTTTACCACATCCTTAATTTAACCCTTAAATGTCTTCCTTTTTAGTGGTCTTCTTTGTTTGTTCTTTTTTTTTAAGTCGCCCTGACGGACCCCTGGGCGTGAAGCGTGTGTCCCCGTCTATTTATGTTGGTTAGGAAATGTTCTTTATATAATTATTTTTGATTTACATTTTATTTTGTCAATTATTATTACGTGGCTAAAACACTTAGTTTGTAAGGCCAAAGCTAGAGAAAAAAAAAAAAAGATAAGTTATTTAAAGGAATTATTTAGAATTAATTTTTATATCTAATTACGAAATCACAGCCACCTACGAAAAATATATATTTTTGTATTTCAGTAAATCAGAACGGAATAAAAAGTAAAAGCTTTAATATAAAACAAATTAATGTATCACATATAACAAAAGAAAATTGGTATAATTCAAATTTTAATATAGCCACCTTCTTTTTCCATGCATTTTTCTGTTAACTTGGAGAATTTTGAAACAACTTTTCTCTAAACAACTTGAGGGATTTCTCGAGCACACTGGGTTATTATCCTTTCTAAGCGATCGATATTTTGAAATGGTCGGTGAGAATACACTTTTTCCTTTAAATATCCCCAAAGGAAGTAATCCAGTGGGTTCAGGTCGGGTGACCTCGCCGGCCAATGAATTTCTGAAAATCTTCCTATCCAACGCCCGTGGAATATTTCCTGAAGAAACTCGTTAACAACTCGAGAACTATGGCATGGCGCACCATCATGCTGATACCACAAAGTATTTCTAATGTCACGAGGAAGGCCATTAATAAAGTCAGACAACTGATTTCCCAAAAAATGAAGGTAAACATCCGACGTTATATTACCCCGGAAGAAAAATGGGCCTATCAGTTGATTATCTAAAATTCCGCAACACACATTTGTCTTAAAAGAAAACTGATCCCGACACTGGATAACAAACCGCGGGTTAGCTGTACTCCACCATCGATAGTTCTGGGAGCTAACAACTCCATTTGACGGAAAACAAGCTTCGTCAGAAAAAATATTTTTCTATAAAGATACGGGTCGTCTTCATGCATACCTTGATACCAAGCTGAAAAATCAAACCGAAAATCAAAGTCTCCAGGATGCAATGTGTGGACAAAGATGGGTTTATAGGGATGAAAACGATTTGCTTTAAGAACTCTTCCAGCAGTAGATTTACAGGCTGAGCGTCTTTCATTTCCAGGAAGTACTTTTTCCATATTTCTCAAGGAAATCTTGGGATTTTCAACAACGGCTTGGATAATTTGCAAGTCAAAATCTTCATCATCTTCGACCTGAACTTGATTTTTTTTATTGAATCTGTTTTCTACACTTCCACTACCTTTAAATTTTGCCATTATGTGTCCAACAGTTTGATGAGATACAGATATTTCAGGATGCCTTTCATTGAAAATCTCAGCGGCTTCTCTAAAGGTTTTGTAGTTGTCACCCACAATTAAAACAATTTCAATCTTCTGTTCCGTGGTTAGTTTTGGAGGCATAATAAATCAAAATGATAAATGATAAACTGAATTTATAACTGTACTTCTGACTAGAAATAATATCAGTGTTTATGTCAGTTATTATTGGCATAGTTACCTTCAGGTCCGATAATTACCTTTGTTAATTTTTGACAAAATTTTTTAATGTAAAATAAAAAATACCCTTTTTTTCGTAGGTGGCTGTGATTTCGTAATTAGATATAAAAATTAATTCTAAATAATTCCTTTAAATAACTTTTCTTTGAATATTGCAAAATAAGGGTACTTTAGTCTTGGATAAATTTTACGTTTTTGTCGCTACTCTGTATACTGCTGGTATTTTTAAACTTTTTGCGTAGGGATTTTTAGTTTTTAAAAGGCAGAACTTTTCTACATCAAAATCATTTTGTTTCGACTTCAGTAAAAAATTTTCCATATGGCAAGAATTATTATATATATATATATATATATATATATATATATATATATAAATATATATATATATATATATATAAATATATATATATATATATATATATTATTTATAATATAATTTTCTCCATATGGTTCAAGAACTGCGTGGACACCTTGTATATATATATATATATATATATTAATATATATATATATTTAAATAATATATATTTATATATATATATATATATATAATTTATTATTCATATTATATCTTAAAGGCTAGTGTTCTTGTTATTTCCTTTTTTTAAATTAAAAATAAAAAAGAGTTATTCATTTCCTTTTAATTTATTCAAAAACGTTTCGGCTTATTGGCCTTTCCAATGTCCATGAGATTAATACCATTTAAAATAAAAGGAATATGGGTCATTCAACAAATAAATTATACATTCATAAATAATAGAACATATCACGTATTTATTTTTTAGAGTGATTATAAAATATAAAAATAAAATTATTATTTAGTAAGGCATACTTTACGGGTATAAACATTAAAAAAGCGTAATAAAAATCCTACCCTGTCAAAAATTATTTTTTTATTTATTAATATTTATATATATCTTTAATATATAATATAGAAAATATATATATATATATATATATATATATATATATATATATATATATATATATATATATATATATATATATATATATATATATATATATATATATATATATATATATATATATATATATATATATATATATATATATATATATATATATATATATATATATATATATATATATATATATATATATATATAATATATATAATAAATATAATATCCATTGTTGTGTCCTTTGTTTAAATGAGAATTTTATTATTTACGTAAACTTCCATGATTTCTATACCTTCGGAATTTTAAAACATATTGTAAGCTACCAGAAAACGCGCATTTAGTTGCGACGTTATTTTTGTTAAGATAGGTCATGGTGCTTAATCCAAACAGTTGGCCTATCTTTAGGGAAATTGTGCCTTAAGTAATATTATAAAGTTTTTGTGACTTAAGAAACTGTTCTTTGTGTTTTAGACTATTTGTAACCATATTAGACTATTAGTGACTATTTAATACGTGTAAACAGAATCACCCTTTCAACAAATTGCAATCGGTCAAACTTCCTAAACGTTTCTCATTATCTGATTTATTAAACATTATAGAGAATACTAAAATTAGAAGTGCCACTGTAATAACAAAAATAAAAATTAGGAAAATAATCCGTAGGAAACCACATTTGTTTTGGTTCGAGACCATAACCTGTCATAACAAAAATAGACGTCCGTGACGTCTCGCGGTAGCTTGCGATGGGCAGGTTGGCGACCACCTGTTTTAAATAAATAAACATTTAAATAAAAAAATATGGCTACTTCTTTAAATTAATTTAGAAATTTTTTACTAAAAATAAATAAGTTATAATAATTGAGCATATTTTAATTAATTTTGATTAAGTCTCTCAAAGTCTTTAAATTTCTAATATTTAGCTTTATAGTTAAGACTGTTGGCAAAGATAACAGATATTCAGTAAGCCAAGGGACTAATAAATTGTGCAAAATGATAAATAATTCATATGGGAGTGCTTATAGTTACATAAACTAGAAGAAACTTTGTTATAAGTTTGGTAAACAAGTTGTTTAGAAATTCCAAATTGGAGGTTTATTATGAGATATTTTAATTTTAAATAATGTCTTACAAACGAAAATATAAACAGTAGTTATGAGAGATATCCAGAGTTTTACCACTGGTAATATTTATACATAAAAAATAATTACTATTTCTTTAATGTAAAATTTAATTACATTTTGCGCCATTTATTAAAATATCAAATCTATAAGCGCTTAAGCTTCTGAGTCCAAGTGTTTGGGATTCATTTACTTCCTTTATTGAAAATATGTTGAGAAATAAATGTAATGTGTGAGGATAAGAGGCAGTGCAATAGAATTTGAATGTGGCTAAGAAACTTGATGACTTACTCTGGCAAAAAGTGCCTTAAAAGATTTATTTGCTAGGTTATGTTTTTCCTCAACTACCTTAACTACTTGTGACATGTATACAATAGAGACAAATACAGTATGTACAAAATTATTGTTTAATTTATTGGCATCATCTTAACGGTAAAAGTTAAGGAAACTTTACATAAAAAAAAATTTCCTAAACCATTTTGAAAAGATATTTTAAAATTAATTGCTTTTTGTTATATATGAAAAGGAAAAGCTATGTAATTGGTTTCAAAATTTAATTTTTATTACATTTTTTTTGAAGTTTTAGGATCTAAATAATACAAAGTACACATTTTGGCAAAAAAAAAATCCTGTTTGTCTGTGTTTGTGTATGCGCAAAATATTTTAAACCACTAAAGTTATCGTTAACCCTACTAAGCCTCCCCCCTCTTGGTATAATTATTAAGACGGAGGCGAGGATTGGGGCATACAGGCTGAAATGTAATGGCAACTGGTGCTCTGGGCCTGCCCTAGGACACACCAGAATAACGAGCAGTATCACAAACCCAATATTTGAGATGAGCAGTGATACAATGCCAAAACGGATAAATACACACAGACCATACAAAACCCAGCTTACCTGGGGCGGTAGTGAGCGATCTCCTGGTCAGTCTCGGAATTTGGTTTGGTATACCGATGGATCCCAAAACTGACAATGGAGCCGGCGCAGAATACATGGTATGACCCCCAGGTTTAATGCTTATGCTTCCCTGGGAAATATGCCACTATTTACCAGGCGGAAATATATGCCATTGAACTTTGTCTGCGAGAGAACTTGAGGAGGAGATATAAGGGCAGGGACATTACTATCTTCTCTAATAGTCAGCGGCCATAAAAGCTTGGCATCCCAACAAGTCAACTCAAGGTTGGTTTGGAACTGTCTGCAATGCCTCCTAAACCTGGCTAACCACAACAAAGTTACACTTTCCTGGGTGCCAGGACACAGGGAATACAGGGCAATGAAAATGCAGACTCCCTGGCCAGGCGAGGCTCCGCAGCAATGTTTGTGGGTCCTGAACCTGTTTTTGGAATACCAAAAGCCTCGGTTCGTGGCTACATGACTCAGGGGGATTCAAACACAACATCAGTCATACTGGAACTACATTCCAAGGCAAAATCACAGTAAATCAATGTTGGACTCACCATCGAAAGCATTGACAAGTGAATTACTAAAACTAAATAGGAATCAGATTAGAATAGTGACAGGATTAATAACCGGACACTGCACCCTAAGAAAACATATGCACACTATGGGCATCTATAGAGAAGAACCCATTTGCAGACTATGTGACGAAGGGAAGAGACAGCCTCTACATCATATATGAGTGCCCTGCACTTACATACTGGAGAACAAATCAAAACCTCATGGTGGACACTAACCACCAAGAGGCTGGAGACCAGAAAAGAACAGTAAAGGGCTACTACACCTGTCTAAGGTGTCAAACCTTTTTAACTGAAACAAATACACAAGAGATACAACAAGCCCTGTAGGCTGCAGTGTCGAGGCGGACAAAACCTCAACTTGTGTATTTATTTTATCAATCAATCAATCAATCAATCAAAGTTATCGTTTATTTGGTACAAAGTCTCTGTCGAGTACTTCAGTGAGCAAAATCCAACCAGAAGCGATGCGTTTTAAGGGGTGTAGTCCGTTTAAAAAATCAATCCTTATTCTAAAGTTGAAAAAAAAATATCAATCTATTACATTATCATAGAGTTTGTAAATAAGGAGATGTTCAGGGTAGGACCGTTTTTAGGAGGCAAAATGGTAAATTTTCTTATTTATAAACAGATTTTTTTTCAAAGTCGGGCATTTGGGGTCGTTAATTTAAAATCATTTGTTAAAATGTGAAAACGCCAAATATTCTTTATTATATTTTCTTATAAACTCTATTTAAGTTTTTCTTACAATAACGAAAATAAAAAGTCTTAAAAAAATATTTGAAAAATTATGGAAAAAATGGGGATAATTTTTATACTAAAATTTGGATTTGACAGATAAATAAATCCTAAACATTTTATTTTTTATAACTAATTCTATCATATCATTGAAAACGTAATTAAGGTTATTTATAGAAGGTTCAAATTGTTTTTATTTTTATTTTAATTTTTTAAGTAGGGATAATTATCAGAAATATTAAAAGCAACAATAAATAATAATAAACTTCTTTTTTTCATAGACGCCATATTGGATTTAGTATACATATTAAAGTTTAAAAGCTAATAACAATAATGATTTATGAAAAATAAATACATTCTTAGTTGACCCTGATCCCAGCGATTTTTTTTTTGTTTCGTAAAAAGAAAATGTTAGTACATAATTTTAATGGAATTAAGGTATTTTAATTAAAAATTATGATTTCCATAATAATAAAACTTTATTACAGAATAAAAACATTAAACAAAATTTGAAATAAAATATGGCGCTTTTTATCAGTCATAAAAAAATTGCTTGTCAATGACACATAATATTATAAACATACCTATTAACAAATTTAAGTAATTTTGAAGTAAAAATAAAAAAAAAAACCAGATAATTCAAAAAATTAGGTATACCAAAAAAAATCATAGCGGGTATTCAAAATAATGCCATTTTTCTCGGATACGTAGACGCATGTGTCTTATTAACTTAATAACAAACCTTTAATTATATCTACTTCTAAGTATTGTAAATTGTGCCATCATATATTTTAAAGGTCTTTGACAGTAGCATATTCTTGCGCCTCATATAATTACTATGTTTTTCAGAGTTCCCCCAAAAAATAAATCAAAATGGTAAGGTCAGAAAACCATGCCAACCACCTAATAGATTTTGCATTACCTATGTACCTATGCGAAAACATATTATTTTAATATTCCTTTATTGCTCTAGTATTGTGTGCAGGCGCTCCGTCATGTAGAAATTTGCGAGGAATTAATTATCAAGATTCCCTGTCATTAAATCCCAAATTTCGCAAAATGATCTATGTATTTCTAAAAACCATAGCCACTTAAATTTTTTTCACTAAACAATATTCGTATGCAAATATTTCAGATACCTCTAATTTTAAGAAAAATGCAAATACTTTTAAGTAATTTAAGATTTAGCAATAAATTGGATCATACTCACAAAAAACATACAAATATAAGATTCGCTTCTAAAATATTTTTTTCTGGGGCGTTGCAGCATAAATCAACTTTTTTTGCAAATTTCAAAATAAAAATTCTCTTCTTTAAAGCCAGTAGTTTGTGGTATATATTTAATGTGGGTCCCCTGTCTCACTTTTTAGATAAAAACTTTTAAAAATCCTAGGGCCGTCACTGGGGTAAAATATGAAAATTCCCGAAAATATCAATCTTAATTTATTTTAAGCTGTGTCCCTTTTTTGATCTAGTTTTTAAAAAGCTGTTGAATACCAATAATCGGTACAAAGTATTTCCATATTTTGATCTAATTACTTTTTAACAAAAAACATAATTCTATTTTGTTTTAGGGTGTTAAAAAGGTATTAGCGTTTTCTTTATAAACTTATATGGCATCTTTTTTTACAATTAATTATTAGTATTACAATTAAAATTTTTATTAAAACAGCGCCCCTAATATCTAGTATCGTAACTAAACAAGGGATTGTATGTTTTTTTAACAAAACATCAAAAAATTAGATTTGTGATAAAGTTTTTAAGTTTACTTTTTTAAAATAATTGTTAATAACTACCTTATTTCACAACTTGTTTCTTGGTGAATCCCAGATCGTTGCTCTTGAGATATCCTAAGCTTTCGATTAGGTTCGCATGGTGGGCTTCTTAACAAACTTCCTTCTTACGGTCTTCCACCTAAGCTTTGCTTTTGACTCTCCAGGTTCCTTTCTAATCGACGTATATCAGTTACTGTAGATGGTCATTCTTCCAGCTTCTACCAGGTTAATGCTAGGGTGCCCCAGGGCTCAGTACTGGCACCCACTCTGTTTCTTCTACAGACACATTAGCGATCTTCTCTCTTACACAATCAATCCCATTTAAAGTTTTGCTGACGATAGTACTTTCCACTCTAATATCCACTTTGTCAAGCCAGTCAATAAGCCTGATTTGGAAACCAAGCATAGGTCAATGCGGATGTCTCTCTCACAAGACCTCAAACTCATCTTGGATTGGGGCGCCAAAAATCTTGTTCAGTTTAATGCCTCGAAAACACAGTCATGTTCGCTGTCGCGAAAAAAGTCTGCCAATGCTCATCCGTTACATATGAGCGGCCAAGTTCTACTGAACAAAGAGTCGTTTAATCTTGTCGGCGTCACTTTTAAGAATAACCTCGACTGGCACAAACACATAACATCCATAGCCTAAGCAGCTTCAAGAAAGCTTGGGTTTATCTTTCGAGCTAGAAAGTATTTTCCTTTTTCCAATCTGTATACTCTGTATGTAGCTTTCCAAATCAGACCCTCTTTAGAATATTGTTCTCATACCTGGGAAATGCCGTCTTCTACAACACTTAGCCTTCTGGACTCCATTCAAAGAAGAGCCGTTCGTCTTATTTATGATCACACGCTTACAGAAAGGCTTTCTCCTCCTGCCCAACGTCTAGCTGTAGGGGATCTGTCACCCTTCTATAGGTATGTTCACGGCTTCTGCTTACAGAAGTTAGCCAGTAAAATTCCTCTGGCAGCTTCTAACAGAGCAATACGTAGTGCAACTTTTATGCATCCTTTTACAGTTCAACTGGTGAGTCCCCGAACTTCCCGTTTTCTTCGTTCCTTAATCCCCAGAGAGTCCAGACCTTGAAACCTGCTACCCGCAAAAGTTTTTCCTTCTCCTCCCAAACTCCAAGTATTTAAGTCCCGTGTGAACAAACTTCCTCTCACTACTCTTAAGATACCCACGGTAAGTTTGTATCGTGGGTGTCTTAGGTCCACGAAGTCATCAGCCTTCATGGACTGACCAAAGATAAAAAAAAAACTTTTTGGTAAATTGACTTTTCTCTCTACCAGTTCACAAGTTGTTATATTTGACAATTCTGAGAACACCCTGTAAATAATCATTTTATATATCTATAATTTTTTACTCCTATGTGACCCATATAACTTTTGTGGAGAGTATTTAGATAAGCTCTGTATAAGGACGTAAGTTTGTGGTCATTTTTTATGTATCTTTTATTTCCCAAAAGATTTAGAAACGAATTGAAAGAAAATTGAAACGTCGCAGATGCGGTTTCTGGCTCTATCTGTATTGATTGCAATATCACAACGATTCATTTGAGCTAGTCTGAAATAAAGTTGATACAAGAATAAAATTTAGTAAGTTGCTTGCTTGAATCTGATATTTCTTTTTGAATTTATTCCTTTGGCAAAGCAAAAGTTTTTCATTCACAAAAACATGACCTAATGTACTGGAAAGTTTAACCAAAAAAAGAAAATATAAATAAAATATTAGGTTAACATTGTATAAAATTAGTGTTTTTACTTATTTAAATAAGGTTGATCTAAATAAGTATTTATTTACTATGGAACAAAACGTATAAAAACTAAAAATATTAAATTGTTTGTCCACTTAGTTGCTATTTTAAATCGTTACAAGAAAATAATAAAAATATATTTATTTTATTTATACAAACCTTAGGTTTAATTTACCTTTTATTTTTTTCTGCAATAAACATAAATTGTTTATTTATTCCAAATATATAAAAGGATTTAAAGGGTTTTTAGTTTACCAAAAATAATCTATAAGCGAATGTAAGAAACTCATTTGTTACAAACTTACCATGAAGGGTGATCAATTTTTTTAAATTTTACAGATCTTGTCTTGATTTTAAGACAGGAACAAGACAACAGGTAAATTTTTAATTTTAAGACAAGAAAAAAAAATATGTTAAGATTAGGGCCCGGATTTCGGAACGAGCTTGTTCCCTATACGTTTTTTATGTCTAGCAAATTCATTGGCGTGCGTATTAAGGATATATTAATTATAAATAAATTTAAAAAATATGAAATAAACATAACGGAAGGTTCACAATTTATTTGCATTTACATGATATAACTAATCGTCTTTTAAGTTGGTTTCGTAAAAATTGGTTCTTTTATAATTTAAAATATCTCTAAGTCTAAAAAGCTTCTTTCGACATCACAAGCTGAACGAAATTATTTTACAAGTCAGTTCTTTTATTTTGTAGTGCCTCAGAAGTATGTTTTATTTCTAAAAATCCTGAATTTCTTTCCAAGATTTTATACATACAATTTTAATGCCACCAATTTTATTGGAACAGATTTAAGCTTGTCTATAGTAATTTAAAATACATGAAATAAGAACTGGTGGGAATTTTGTTTTTATAACTTTCAATCACATCCGGAAGATATCCAAATTTTCAAAAATACATTTTAAATCAGATTTGTGCATTTATAACTTCTTTACTTTTTCACACTAAAGCATCATCTTGTAAACTGTCGATAATATCTTTTACCACATTGTAATTTATATGGTAATACAGTATGTTAACTCTGATATTCCCTACCTTGTAATAGCAGATTGTGGCGGTAATGGACATTAATACACATATCTTTAAATTTCGTAATACGCGCAGGTGACTTAAGAAAAACTTATCTCGATAACCAAAGTATCAATAAGTGGGCATGATAAACGCCATATAAAAATTTCGAAAATGTTCTTTTAACTGTCGTCCTCATTAGCTTATGCGCACTATCAAAAAAAAAACGCCACTTTTCTAAATTTATGTGACAGTAGTAAAGTAACCTTTCTACTAAAATTTTTGTTATTGTCCCCTTTGTTGGAAGAAATTTACTGTTTTAAATATAAGTTTCCGGTTCGGATAACTAAAAGTTGAACTATAATATTAAAACATATCTTCCCAATATCATTTTCATCACCAAACAAACTTTTTTCTTCAGATTTGTGTATTTTTCCATAGTTTTTAAATAGACCTTATCAACATGTTTTATACAGATTTGTGGATTTTTTTAAAAAAATGACTCGTGGAAAATTATTTAATGAAGAAAATATCAGCTGCAAAAAATTTTTTACAAATCTATGAAGTCTACGTTTGATACATAATGTTTCGTTTGTAGATTTGGATGGAAAAACTTTTATATTTTCAAATGTTCAGGACCTTTCATTTCCAAATTTAATAGGTTTCTACAAATAAATTCAAATTCAAATTCTGCACCAAACTCCAACTCACCTTTTTTAAAGTCAATAAGCCTGATTTAAAAGCGTGGTTAATGCGCATTTCCGGCTTCTGCAGAGGAGTTCATTTACCTTCTCGGAGCTCCCAACGGAGCAACCGTAACTTTTACATCCTTTTACAGTTTAAATAGGAGGCCCTCCTGCTTTCGTGTTCCTTCATCCCAGGTGTCCAGACTATGAAAACTGCTACCCGAAAGGTTTTCTTCTTTTATCTCCAAATATTTAAGTCCCGTGGCAAACTTCCTCTCACCACACTTAAGATACCCACGGTACTTAGTGCTTGGGGGCCTGGACCTTCAAAGTTAAAAACATCTCTTTCACTTTTTAAAAAAAGTAGAATATGAAAGGAGCCCTCCAACTTTTTTTTTACTTGTCTTTATTTTTTGCCCAAAGCGCTTAACCTGTTTAAATATGCAAATTTTTTGGCACAAATATAATATGGTTTACCCTTGATTTACCCGATGTAACGGAACTGGTTTTGAGTTCACAAAAATCGGCCCAGAGAGTTTTCGTACTGCATTGAGGTTGCATTACCACCAACAAAACTATGTTTGTGGGGTTAATTCTAAATATGAAACCCTAATAAGGTGAAATCAAATATTTTAAATTTATATGAAAAAGTTATTTTAATTTTTTATTTATTTTATCAATTTATATAAACCATTATAAAATATCATGTTTAATTTTTTTTTGTTCAAAACTTTCAATTTTTTTACTATCGCCACGTCTTTTGTATTATTCTAAGAAATCAACCAATAAAAATATCAAAATAAAACCGAAAATTTACAAGGCAGTGGAATTATTTATTGCATTTTTATTTGGTATATTCTATATCATTTGCTGAAATTGAAATTTGGTTTTTTATCGATGTCCGGTCCTAGTTAATTAAGATTTCTTAACAAAATTAAAAAAAAAATGAAATATCTTGATTTTTTTTATCTTATTTTTCTTTTTAGATGTTTGGTGGGATAAACCTATTTTTTATTTTTAGAAAAAACACAAATGCCGAAGGCATAAGTACTAACGTACCGTGGGTGTCTTATGCGTGGTAAGAGGGAGTTTATCCACAGGAGACCGCAAATATTTAAAGTTTTGGAGGAGAAAGAAAAACTTCTGCGGGTAGCAGCTTCCATAGTCTGGACACTTAAGGGATGAAGGAACGAACAAATTGGAAATTTCTGGGACTATCAAGTTCGACTTTAAAGGATGCGTAAAAGTGGTACCAGGTGTTGCTCTGTTAGGAGTTACCAGAGGAGGAATTACGCTGGCCAACTTTTTGAAATAAAAGCCGAGTAAATACTTATTAAAGAGCGACAGATCCCCTACAGCTTATCGTTTATCGAAAAAGCTTCCTTCTCTTGAGAAGGAAGCTTTCTCGTAAGCGTGAGATCATTAATAAGACAAACAGCTCTTCTTTGAATCGAATCAAAAATGCTAAGCGTTGTAGGAGGTGTCATTCTCCAAAGGTGAGAAAATATTTTAAAGGGAGTCTGATTGGGAATACATAGAGATTAGAAGAATAGAAATACTTTCTGGCGCAAAAGAGGAATCCAAGCATTTTCGAAGCTACTGAGGCTATGCGAGTAAAGATTATTTTCAAAAGTAACGCCAACTTTGGGTTCTGCAAAACTTGGTCCCTTATATGTAACCGATGATCATTGAAAGATTTTTTTCGCAATAGCAAATATGACTGTCTTTTGGAGGCATTAAGTTAGACAAGATTTGACGCCCAATTGTTTAAGTCAAGATAGCCGCATACAAATGCACATTGCAAGTTTAAGAGTCATCTTGCCCTTTTTAAAAATCTTTCAATGTCATCAGTCTGGACCCAACGTTACTCTTCGTTTGCTTGTTTGCCAAATCAGTCCTGGAGGCTGGCTTAAGAAATTAAACCTTAGAGTGAAGAAAACTGTCGTCAGCAAAACTATAAATAGGATTAATTGTAAAAGAAAGAAGATCGCATTAATTTGAAAAAAGCGGTAAAAATGACCATTAACAATAACGGATATACGTCGATTATAAAGGAAACTGGAGAGCCAAGAACAAAGCTTAGGTGAAAGACCGTAAAAAGGAAGTTGGCTGAGGATGTCATCATGCAAAGCTTTGGATATGTCAGAAGCAATGATTTGAAATTTACTGAAAAACTCATGGATGTTATTCCAGTTGGGCAAGGCAGAGGAGAGAAGATCTGCTGTGGATGTTTTGTAAGGGAATGTATACTGTCTGTTAAGTATAAACTTGCGTTTCTCCAAATACCGTACAATTAATTAATTTTTCTATAACTTTACAAACAACTAAAAGAAAAAATATATGTCTATTTTGAGAAGGGAAAGTTTCGGAACCTTCCTAGAGGACTGGTTACACATGTGCAGCTTTTTAGTTCTCTGGAAAAATGTCCATGTCGTAAGAGATTCGAAAGAGCCCACTTAAGAAGGTTGCAACCTCGGGAGCACATTTTTAAGACGATTGCTGATATGACATCTAGACAAGACAATTTTTTGGTATTAAAAGATCTGTTTGACCCTAAAAATGATAACGGGCATTTTATGACGAACAGAAGAAACTATTGGGGGAAAAAGATTAACGGGAGGATCAAGAGCAGAATTGGCAGCAAATTGTTTGTCAAATAGTTTGGCAAATAGTTTGGCTTTCTTTAAGAGGTAGTAAAAATCTTATTCTTAATGGTAAGGGGTGAAAAAAAAATTGTACAAATATCTTGACTAATGTTTTTGGCAAAGAACTGGAAGGATTTACTGCCGTTACTTTTAAAATACTACTAAAATAACACAACTATTAAAAAAAAATCTTTAAAAATGTATAATAAAATAAAGTTATACAATTTTTTTTATTAAAAACAATAAAATATGTTTGGAATGTCGAACTGGAATTTGTTTTTTATTCATTTCAAATCAACTTTAAAAAGTGCTTGCTAAATATCTCTTTTATTATTTTTATTAAGTTTTAAAATATTTTAAACTTATTTTGGCGATGGACGTTTACTTTAAAAAATGTGTAAATAAGTGTATTATTTTAGTATTGTCTTTAATGTATTACAGTTGAAAAAAATATTTAACTCGGACTTAAAAAACAACTCAGTTTGCAAACCATTGTGCTAAGAAGTTTCCCTATGTATTGCATTAAATAATTAAATATAAATGTGTATAAATATCTTAAAAAATTTTAACCAGACCAATTTTTGTTAAAAAAAGTAAGTTTAACACTGCGCAGCGCAAAATCTCACTTTTTGTGATAGCTGCGCATCAAAACACAATCCCAACTTAAAAGTTCTTTACGCTACAGGAATAAAAAACCGCTTGTATGGCGACTATATAGATCTCCTCTCCTATACGACAGAAAAAAAAGGTATTTAAATTAGGCTAAGAAGCTTTAAAAGATTTGGTCAAAAAGAAAACTTATTGGTCATTATTTATTGGGATTACCAGAAAATTTTGTTATTTAATTTCAAAGTAGGAAATACATAAATATGTAAAAGCTAAGTAGTACGCCGCTCTGTTATTTTGTCTTCCTTATTAAAACTGACTGCATATAATGTTTATTTTATGACCATATGTCGGTGCATAAAACTGTTATTGTAAAGGTTTCTGTTGGATAGTTCGTACTTGAAAAAATTTCATGCTTTAGCCTAAATTAAGCTTTCAGCTATTATTGTTACTTAATGGTGGGTGAAATCAATACTGAAAAAATATTATTTAGCTGGTATAAGGCTACATACATTTACAGGTACGCTAATTGCTTTTACGATTTCTTCGTAAACTTGCTGGCAATTTAGCAAAATGATGTTTAGGGCGTTCACGTGTCTTCTTAAAAGTGATTTATGTAAATTACCAGCATGCTGACACCTTAAGATAGTCATTTAACTTTAAATATATGACAAGACGTTTTAAAAAGGTAAAATTTTAGTTAATATTTTAAATCTAAAAGTTCACCATTATTAGGAGATTTGAGTGAGTTTTATATATTATATATATATATATATATATATATATATATATATATATATATATATATATATATATATATATATATATATATATATATATATATATATATATATATATATATATATATATATTATATTATGATTCACGTTGAGTGTCCTATTAAAAGTTCTGGGAACCAAAAAAGAACTTTTTGAAATTTGGTACACGGTTATAAGAGGTAATAAGCTATATTTTTAAAATATTTTGGCAAGGCAGCGCTGCCAGATCTAAAAACCAACGGCACATTGTATTTTTAAATGGAACACCCTGTTTTTTATTACATATTCGGATTCTACATAAAATTCTAAGTAAGTTTTATTAACTTCTTCCTATACCTATATCTTACTGTTTTTGGGAAAATAATTAATCACTATTTTTAAGGGAAACTCTATGTTAATAGGTTTAATATTTACGTGCCTAACCGAGCTGGATACTAGAAATTCTTTTTGGGGGGTTAGACAATGCATGTATTTAAAAGATCTACATGCTATTATAGCAATATACCTACAGGGTGTCCCAAAAAAATTGCATTTTTACCGATATTAAATAACGATTAAAACTCATTTTTTAAAGACAACATACTGTATTTTATCCTCATTTTTTAATAGACCAATAATTTACCTACAAAATGTCCATTCATCTTTCTATACCCATCTGCCAGTTTTTCAAATATATGCAAATTTTAATTTTTAAACATTTATTCCTTATTAATCAAACAAAATAAATTTTTTTACCTTATATGTCAAATAGTTGTCAGAGCAATTTGAAATACAAACTTCCATGGCCTACCTAGGTAAATTGTAAATTAAGCCGGTGGTTTACTGTGGATAGTATTTAAAAACAGGGAAAAATTAAAATCGTTTGATTTAAAAAACGGTGACAGATGGGTATAGAAAATGTATGGACATTTTGTATAAAATATTGGTCTATTTAAATGAGATAAAATACAGTATGTTGTATTTAAAAACTGAGATTTAATCATTATTTAATATCGGTAAAAATACAAATTTTTTGGGACATCCTGTAAGATATATTATAATAGCATGTAGATCTTTAAATACATGCATTGTATAACCCCATAAAATTCTGGTATCCAGCTCGGTTAGCACGTAAATAAAACCTTTTAAATGGTGATTTTCCTTTAAAAATAGTGATTAATATTTTCTTAAAAACGGTAAGATATAGGTATAGAAAATGTTATTAAAACTTACTTGATTTGTCAGAATCCAAATATCAACAAAGGGTGTTCCATTTAAAATTACATTGTTGCCAGGTTTCGGTTAGATCTGGCAAGCTGCACTTGCAAAATATTTTAGAATGTAGCTTATTACCTCTTATGTCCGGTACAAATTTAAAAAGTTCCTTTTGTTTGGTTCCCAGAACTTTTAATAGGATAATGATCACCCTGTATATTTTTGAAAGGAATAAGGGGTTTATTCCCTAGTTTCCTAGGTTAAGTAAAATACGATTTAACAACTGTACAATACTGGTTTTATTGATTTCAGAATGCATAATTTATACAAATTAGTGTAGGTCATTTCGTGATGTTGTACCAAAATCTTACGATTGCCCTTGCTACGATATAACCTTGTTATGGTTTAACCTATCTGCTGACATTGTTATAGCATGGTTTATTTACATAATTAATATTTATGTTATTATAATAAAAAATGGTAACCTTGCTAATTACGTAATTATACGGTTGTTATAGATTAAAAAAAATATGTTAATATATATAAAAATGCAATTTTTAGAAAAATGTAGTTCAGACATCTATATATATATATATATATATATATATATATATATATATATATATATATATATATATATATATATATATATATATATATATATATATATATATATATATAATATATATATATCTATATATATATATATATATATATATATATATATATATATATATATATATATATATATATATATATATATATATATATATATATATATATATATATATATATATATATATATATATATATATATATATATATAAAATATTCAAAACCAGGAGGTTATTGGGGATGCAGTCATAAAATTAATGGCCAGTTTTAAAGATGAATTCTTTATTGAGTTTGTTAAGCTTTCAAGAACAGTTTGTTCCCTTCCTCAGGACATCTGCAAAAACAAATTTAGGTTTTACAAATTATCCCTAAAACATGTTATCTGAAGTTTTCTTACCAATGCGAATTTCTTTATCTTAATCACAAGTCAGACATAAGATGGTGTTTTACTTAATTTTTAACTTCAATAATCTAATTACATCGGGAAAATCTTGTTTGAGCGATTTTCTTTAAGAGTTACATGGCTGGAAAACAAAAAAAAAACGTAACAGTCTTAAACTTCAAAGAAATTTTTTTTTTATTAAACTCCCTGACTGACATCACTGAGCGACATCTGTCACCTGTCACATCCGAGTGGTGCCAACCAATGTGTTCTTTTAAAAAGTCAATCTAAATCGGTACTACTTAAAAGTATGCAACCAAAATTACTTTCTCTTCCTCCACATTTTTATAATTTAGTTACTAAAATTTTGACATTATAAGGAAAAAGAAACAAAAAAAAATCATGGCAATCTAATATTTTTCCTGAGATATATTGTCAGTTTTAGCTTAATTATCATTATTGGACGTATTTTTATGATATAAATTAGAAAAATAAAAAAACAATATTTCTTTTATAATTCACTACATACCAAATAACAATATTCTAAAATTAAATAAATAACTTAATCTATATTTAAAAATTATAAACTTCATCAAGTCCTAGGTCTTCCTGGATTGTTCCTAGTACCGATGCTGCATTACCCCGTTGCACAGCTAAACCAATTCTTTGGATAATGAAACTTCAAGATTTTTTGCATTGTATTTTTTTGCAAATTTCATTAATAAAACCCTTAGTCTCATCACCCAAAGGACCAAAAGTTTCAACAGAAAAAGGAATCAAGATAAAGCGTTCTTCAAGCTCTTTATATTTTAGATGTTTTTTATTCTCGGCAATACGAGCAGCCGCACCTACAAAATTAGAAGTTTTGTCCAGATAGGATTTTGCAAGTGTATGGCTGCAAGTAGCGTCCCAAAGTAATTGTTTTCCATATTTCCAGGGAATTAAGGTCATTCCATCTACCCGTTTTCCATCGCTTCTGCAAACTCCAAAAGGCTCTAACACAGAAGGATTTTCAGCTAAAATCAGAGCTCTTTTGATAATGTCATTTATCTGACTGTGTCTAGAAGAACGCCCTGCGCTTTTTTGCAGCTTAACCCATGTAGGCCATAAATATCAGCATTTTCGCCGCAAACGCAGGTGTGCTCTCCACACACAGGCAGACCAAGTCTGAGAGCGATGGAAATATGGAATGTTTTGTTATTTAACAAATTTCCCAAGGACGAAGATGGAAGTGCGTTAATCCAAGCATTACTTTAAGGGGCCTGAAGAGCAAGTAGACGTGCCTTATCTTCACTTGTCTGGCACATGTTTGTAATATATTTGTGACGAGCTTGGCAAATTAAAAAGTCAAAATCTTTCTGTCTTTTTGGTAATGCTTGTGGTTGATTTTGAAGATTGCAAACAGATAACCATCTTACAAAACAATTGCTAAAATCATTATCTACTGTCGCAAGAATATATTTATTCATCATTAAGAAGAATTTGCAAGAAAACTTTCATTCTGAGGCAACAAGCACCGATTTTTGTGATGAGAAAGTAACATTGTTATAAATTATGCTTAGGTTTTGTATATCACTGCGTTTATTCATGGATTTTGGATCCATATAGATCTGGACCATTTCCAGGAATATTCTTTTGTAGTAATTGGTTGTTCTCTCAAGAACTTTAGCACCATTCCAATTCATTATGTGCCCTAGCTTAATCACGTGTTCAGACAATGCACAAGGCTGCACACCTCGGTTACAATTACTTTTGTGAGATGTTATGCGACCGGATAGGTTTCGGGAGGTTTGACCTATGTATACTTTTTCACAGATGAGGCGTGGAATCCTGTACACGACATCCCAGTTCTCAAGCAGGCTTAGAGGCGTCTTTGTTTTTGTGTAAATTAAAGAGAGGGTCTTACATTGCTTTTTTGCTATATTATCTATATAAGGCAAAGAACAGTACAAAGGTGCTGCCTCTAATTTATTGTTTTGTGAAGGTAATGGTGTAATATCTTCTATGGTATTTACCTTGTAAATATGAGTATTCTTTTTAAAAAACATCATAATTATAAGCTATCATTATAAGGTTGGTAGAAAATATTAACTTTGCTTACATAGTTATTTAAAACAGGAATAAATATATTTGCTTTTTCGTTAAAAAGTATATTTATTCTTTTAAAAAATTAAACATAAAATATGGAATTTGTTTTCTGTTACATTTGGGTCAAGTTTAAAAAACTCTTTCAAATTAAAGTCTGTACTTGTATACCTTTAATCTAAGCTACGCTTATATCTTGGTTTGCATTAGAAACAAAGAACTGGTCATACTAAAAAAGTTTAAAATAATTTTGTGTGAAACTTAAAATTTTTAATACCTAAAAGGCTAAAACTTTTGTGTTTTTTTATTTTAGATACATATTTTTTTCATTTGCTCAACATGCGACCACAAATTAGGTCTTAGATATTTAACGTTATTTAAAAATATTTCTACCGTTTATTTATAAGTATTTTTTACGTATATAAACTCATTTACTAAGAGCCCTCATTAAAGCATTATTTTCTAATTATAAATGGATTTGACATAAGCAATGAAATATATACAAAATATTAATTTGGTTTTAAGCTCTGCAAAACCTTGTTCTTTAAATATCAAAATGTTTTGTTGGGTTAGCTGCCAAAAACCAAAATATAATTTAATTTTTTTTTAACCAAAATTAAATAACACAACGGCCACCGTAAATATATTTTAACCAACTCGGGCCATAATTGACGATTAGTGATCTTAACCCTTAATTACCAAGATCAATATAGCCCTTAATAATACCGTTAATTAAATGTTAACATAAGTACTACATTGGGCATAACATGCATATTTTAATTATAAATTAACAGTAAACTTACTTCTATTTGCTTTCGATATAGAAAAGAAAAAGTTTGGGGGTAGTATTATATTTTTTTTTTCTTAAGTGTTTTTTGTTGAGTGTGACTTAAAGCCAACAAAAATACTTAAATAAAATATATGCAATATTTATGCGAACTGTTTTATCAATTTTGTTAACAAAAAGCCATTTTAAGGTATTTCGTTTTTATTATTATTTTTTCAATGGAGTAACTTTGCAAAATAAAGTCTAGCACCTGTATTTAGCAGCAGGTCTAACTTTAAAGGAGAATATTAGGACTATTTATTTTTAAGAAGTAATATTAAGTAATAACGATTTTACCAAAAATACTTATGTAAAATCAGGGCCAAGTCTCTCCTTAAAAATCTTTTCCTCTTGAAGTACTGAGATTTAAAATTAGTTCTGTATATAATTTTCACTCTTTTTTAACGATGTTACCGCCTTGTTTAGAAGTAATCAGCGCATGAGTACCGAAAACTATTCCACCTCAATTTTTTTATACAGTCCTCTTTAAATTGCCCTACTGATGATATAAATGCATGTTGTCAAGGCGCCACCTGGTGCATATTGTTTAAACTGAAATTGTTTAAAGAATTGCAAGAAATTGTTATTTTTTAACCGGACAATTTTTTTTGTATTCCTTATTGAAATAAAAATAAAAAGGGTCCGATGACTTTTTATGATAAAGTTAACATTTTTGGAGATATGAATTTTTGAAAGTTTGAAAAATCTCAAATTTGGGTACTTTTGACCCCTGAAAAATATATATTAACAAAAATAATAATAAAACATAAAAAATATATTTTTTAATTCTTTTTACAATAGCCAATAATATCCCTAATTAAGATTTGAAAAAAATGATTGTTTATATAGGTTTTTTGATTGTTTATTAATCGCGCTCGTAAGTATGCATCCCTTACCTTTAATATCGCCATGTCGCGTCGTCTCTCTGACGCATCGACCTCTCTGTCCTAAATCATTATTTATCCATTTTCTTAAAAACTAGTAACTTTATCAACATTTTTATAGAAAGCAATGTTATTAATAATTTAATTATCTACAATTTGTTTTAATAAGTTTTAATTTTCTGAAATCAATTTTACAAAAGTTATTGGATCTTTATTTTACTTGTAAGCGCGCGTAATTAACAATCAAAAAACCTGTATAAACAATATTTTTTTCTTAATTAAGGATAATATTAACTATTGTATGAAGAATATGAAATAAAAAAATATATTTTTTTTGTTTCATTTTTTTTTTCAATATATATTTTTCATAGGTCAAAACTACCCAAATTTGAGATTTTTCGAGCTTTTAAAAATTCATATCTCCAAAAATATTAACTTTATCGTAAAAAGTCATTGGACCTTTTTTATTTGTATTTTCCTAAAGAATACGAAAAAAATTTGTCCGGTTAAGAAATAACAATATTTTGCAATTGTTTAAACAATTTTGGTTTAAACAATATGGCACCGGGTGGCGCCATAGCAACATGCATTTATATTATTAGTAGGGCAATTTAAAGACGATTGTAAAAAAAATTGAGGTGGAATAGTTTTCGGTATTCATGCGCCGGTTCCTCCTAGACTAGCCCCTGTTTTAGGGCGTTTTCATTTATAATGTGCTGTTTTTAGATTTTTTTTCTTGTCCTGAAACCAACTTGCATACCAAATTTCAAGTTTCTACCAGGTCGGGAAGTGCCTCATAATTTTGATAAGTCAATAAGTCAATCAATCAGTCAGTCAATAGTTAAATGGGTGATTTTAAAAAGCGAATATCTTAGACAGCACTTGGCGAAACGTTTATAGTTACTAAAAAATCGTCTACTTTTATGAAAAACAATAACAAAGTTTAAGGAGGGGGGAACGTTTTATGTAATATAAACACTGTGTGCGTCAGGCTCAAACATGATGCAGAAAATGGTCACTAGTGATATGGTCCTAATTGTCTAAGAAGGGTAGTAACTTAAAACCTAGACCCAATTCTGTATGTTTAATTGATGTTAAAGTTTAGTTAATATATTTCGCCTTTTCTTTGTTTAACTTAAGTTAGTGTAAAAGATTTGATATCTGGCACAGTTCTGATGCTCTTTAACATGTTTATTTGGGGCGCCACATAATATATGAGGTAATGAATAAAATAAATGCGCTTATTGTCTAGGGTAGGACAGTAAATATGAAAATTTAAAATATAAAACTCAAAGTTGTGACTGATATTCAAATATATTGAAATCTATAAAAATTTAATTAAAAAAAAATGTTTAACTGTCGCACCTATACAAAATTTATCGGTGCAACTGATTTAGTGTAGATTTAGTTTCAATAGAGGTAAAAAACGAAAACTTTTTGATATTGTATTGGTATTGATTTTCTTTTCAGTAGGTAAGTACAGGGCCATACTAACCCTATGGGCTGTTTGGCTACAGCCCAGGGGCGCTGTAACTAAAGGGGCGTCACGAATGTAAAGATGAGAAATTTTTAAATATGCTTAAATCTCCATATCTCTCACACCCCGCGTAAGACCGCTGAGTAAGGTAGCGTCCGTTACTCGCGCTAGCGCTTTTTATATATATGAGAGATAAGCTTAACGGCGATTTTTAAGTCACTAATATATCGGTGACGGTGACCTACAAGTCGCCGCTTAAGTGACTTAAGTCGTTGTTTAACCCAAAAATAGTAATTATTGGGGTTTATAGGATATTATCTTGGGTTCATTCGATAGTGGAAGCTAATAAATGCGATAAAAGTTGTTATTAAATTTAAAGGTAATAAATTTTAGAGGTCGCTATTTTATAATAAATTTTTTAAACAAATTACATTATTACAAAAAGACTAAAAATATCAATATTTTAGTTTGGTTTATTTCTTTTCATAAACATATTATAGAGGAAAAAAACGAAACAAAAAACAAACAAATTAACCAAACAAAGAAAAGCTTTTAAAAAAAATATAAAAATAATTGTTTAAAAAAACAACAAAAAATAGCAAAAAACGGAAATTCTGAGTACCTACAAAAAAGTTAAATGTTTTGTGTGCTTCTTTCAATTTATTATATATCAACGTTCGATAATTATTTGTCCCGCCTTTGAAAAAAGTCGTTCCCATGAAACAAAGGTAGCTAAGGCACAAAACATATCTCGAGAAATATTGCTTAAGATTGGATAGTAATATCTGTTATCACTTCACTATTCGCATAAATTTTTTGAATGCGACACTAAAACACATTTCTAGTATCTTTAAACTTTAATAATTGCCTAAAAATTCGTTGTTGATTTTGGTTTTGCATTTGCAGAAACAGTTTTATTTTAAAAGCTCTCCACACGGACAGTTCTTCATCGATATCGGAATCGCTATCATTACCACTCTGTCTTTTTTCTTTCTTAGTAATCGCGGTTGTTTTTCTTTAACCGACTAAGATTATAAAAACATGAATGTCACCATTTCTATTATTATTTTTTAAAATTAAATAAAAACTATTTTAGATCTACATTAGGCGGATCAAAATTAAATAATTTAAGCATTCTTTCTATAAAATCGGATCATTTAGAAAGAATAGGTGTAAGTTCAACAATCAATAAATTTGCTCAAACTAAAGCGACGATGAAGTTTATTATTTAATACATCAATTCAATTTATGATAATAATTAATATAATTAGTATAGTTATATGTGGCTGATTTTTTGTTAAAAATATTTTTTGACGTTTATTACAATATTTTCATCAGCATAAATTCTGTTTATTTTATTTTTGTTTTGAATAATATTGAAGTGCAAATAAAATTAAATTTATTGTCATAAAAAAACAAAAATAAAAAATAATATATTGGTATTTCCTTTTTATTCCTTATCATAAAAAATTAGTAGGAATTTTTATCACTATTCTTGTTATCCATTTTAACTAAAAATGAAATGTAGGTTAACGGAAACTTCATTTAACAAAATAATTTTATTTATAACTACAATGATCACAAAAATCACATTTAATAATTTCAATGCCTAGGCCATAGGGCGCTAATTGGTTTATAGCACAGGGTGCCAAAATTGATAAGAACGGCCTTGGGTAAGTACCTACAAAGCACTTATAAATGATAAGATTCTCCCTCTCCTCGTCGCATATCTGCAAATAGATTTATCTTTCTAAGGGTCACGGCGTTTTCTTCTGCTTCTGTGTCTAGTTACTAGTTGTATAACTGTTCTCACCTGGTTGCCATTTTCTAAATTTAGGTAAAGAACATCCATTTTTTAATGCTTCTGATGAAAATTTTATTATTAGTCTTATGTAATTTCCCCAAAAAATAAAATTTCTCGTATTTTAAATAATAAAGGGATTTATAATTATTATTAAAGCAGCTTTCCACTTAGCTCTCAGATAGTGTTATTGATATTATTAAAAAATATACTTAAAATAATAGGCTTTGACAAAAAGTCATTACAAAATGCAATGCGAGTATGACTTTTTTAATTTGCGTAAAAAATATTATTTCGGATTAGTTTTGGTTAGTTCAGCCTAGCTTAACTTTAATAGCTAAAACTCACACAAGCTAATATTTTTACTCGTGCAACGTTCTTTAATTTAAAAAATAATCTAACTCTAGAATAGAATAAATATTTTAAAAACATATCCTCGATGCAATTAAACGCTTAAATAAATATGGGTACAAGGAAATTGATTTATTGGCAGATATCATCCTAGTTTTTCTTTAAAAGAAAAGAAAACCATATGACGAGCGCAATGCAAATGTGTGGCATTGAACAGGCTGAAAATTGTAAAGACCGACGAACCAGAAAATTGGTTATTTTAAGTTAAGTCTAAAGGCCCAAACAGAAAATTGATTAAAAAATGCTGTTAATATTAAGGGTAAATACTGGTATATTGATGACGTAGAAAGTCACAATTTTTAAAAATTCAGCTTTCTATGTAGAAAATCTGCTTTAAACCGAGGCAATTTAATTGAAGTTATCAAGTTTGCATTAATGATTTAAACATAATTAATTATGCGTATACCTTTTTGTACCAATACAATTGCATGTCATTTTTTTAATATCTAAAAACTTATAAACCTAATATATATTTGAAAAAAGTTTTACACAGTTTCGTTAGTAACCTAATCGTGTTGGCTATAAAATTTTTCCCACTATCGGTTTTTAATATATATAGGAAAATAAAAAACGTTACTTTTGTAAAAATATGCCGTAGCTTTTATTTTTTAAATTTCAAACCAAACTTAAAAGTCACTTTTAAAAAGTTTTGGTTAGGTTAAACCCTCACTACTTTTTCGTGAAGAGGTTATATTGGCTTTTGTTTTATAAATAATAAAATAGAGTAGTTATTTTATTTCCAATACAACATAGAGAGTGAGTAGATAAAACATTGAATCCTGTAGATTGATTATTAAAAAAAATATCGCTGTAGCTTGTCAGTTTGGTTTTAGGATAAAAATATTCGTTAGACGGTCTAAATAGAAATCTTTCTCTCCAAGACAATTTTTATCTTTTATTTTTTTTAGGTAAAACTACAACTTTAAAGGCAGACCCTTAAATATATCATATATTACTTTTGATCTGATATAATGCGGCAAACAATGTAATAAATATGTAAGTGCTTACTAAAGATAATTTGATTTAAAACGATTTAATCTTTAAAAGTCAATGTATGTTCTCTTAATGAAAAAAATACAAGTGTTAAATAAATTTGGTAAGAGCGCGCATTGACCGCTCATAAAGGACATAATATTAGGTTTGTTTATTATTATTAAATAGTGTACGCTATATTAAATCTTTTGTAAATAAAAGACTTCCTATACTTGGCGAAGTTTTACTTCCACGGATTGTAGTGGAGATAAATGGGAACCAATTTACACCGAAATCTAATAACAAATACCTAGTCCTCAATTACAGCACCGATAACAAAACTTACTTACAAAAAGTGTAAAATAGTGTACACTATTTCCAAATTACAAAATAACTTAATCCTTGGTAAATTATCAAGGACTGTAGTTCTTAGCCGATGACATACTTTATATCGCGCCCAGGATCTCTCTTTTAGTAAGGATAAGCATAAAAAATTATAATACTGCTTTTCTTTAACAAAATGGTTTAAGTATAAAAATAAAAATTAAAACATTGTAAATTTCAAAATACTTAATTAAGGAAGAAAGAAATATTTTTGTTAGTGTGATTATAACAACGCATTATTTTTGTACAATCGTGGAAAACATTGTTGGTTAAACAATAACAACAAATAACTTCTTGACACAAAATAAATAATATTTAAACAATAATTTTTTGTTACGGCTGTATATCTTTTGATCTTTATTATCTTATGATATCAAAATACTAACCTAATAATATTTTGGAGCAAAAAGTAATTACTTACATAACTGTTACCACTAATAAACCAGGACTATCGTAATATTACGATATCATAATATAAAAGCCCAAAGTGACAGCAGAAAAGCCGTGAAAACGGAATACGCAACTTTAAAATTATATAAATTACTTGAAAGTAGACATTTATAAGGTAGAAAACTCAAAAAGGTGTAAACCCCTAGTCTTCTTAAAGTATATATTATTTTTTATGTATTTTGGAGCGTATGTACTTTTAAGTGCTCTTGATCTGTATGTTAATGTATTCCTTAACTTAATAATTTTAATATGCTTAAGCTAAACTAAGGTATAGCAAAATAAAATTAACCCCCCAAATAATTGTTTAACTTTATTAGTCAACAAACAGACTAATTGTCAAAATTTATTAAATAATATACATATAAACAATATTTGTAACAATAAATTTACTTTTATTTAAGTAATGGTCTAACATAACCGTCTTTAGTAATTTGGTTAGTTAGCTGCTAAAGGAAGCAACACAACTACTATATTGCAATTTCAACTTATCATGTTAAAATTTCAACTTACTATGTTAAAAATTTTATCTTACTAGGCCGGATAAAAAATAATTAAGTGAAAATTTTATCTTACTAAGTCGAAATTTTAACTTATTATGTTAAAATTTGAACTTATCATGTTTAAATTTGAACTTAACATGGTAAAATTTCTACTTAACTTTTTTTCCTGTCTTAGCGCTTTTGGGATTTCGCGGTAAAAGGAGAATCGAACGAAAACATTTCATGATTTGGTCGTCCCAAGGACCATAATTTTTATTTTGTACAGTAATTCTACAAAAACATTTGGTAACAACTTTAACTAATCCTGATACTATACTTACACTTTGTCTAATACGTTTATTACATGTAAGTTAATAACTCCATTTTAGTGGGAATATTGTTAGCTAAACAATGTTTGCCATTGATTACATTCATGCCTTTGAAAATCTGTCGAGATTGACATTAATATGGTATGGTTTAAACAGCAAAAGAAACCAGAAACGTTAAAGCTAAATAGGTAGTAGTAGACTTCAAAAGTTACATTCTTCTTCTTCTTCCCTGGGAGCCGTCTTGATTAACCACCGAAGGCAGCGCAGCCTCATGGGCATTTTGTGCCTAATCTCCCAGTGTCTTTTATATCAATCCTCCCATTAGTCTTGTTCCTTCTACAAGTCTGTAAAACCCCGAGACTGGTTGGTTGATATATTCCTGTGGGCTTATTTCCGGTCGTCCAAATAATGCCTGTCTTTTGTGATTCAATGATTTACATTCGCACAGGATATGGTAAGCTGTTTCTTCCCCCTCGTCGCACATTCTGCAACTTGGGTCCCCATTGTATGAGCCTATCTTGTGTAGGTGTCCTCTTAGGTTATCATGCCCTGTTAGCAACCCTACTGTTATGCGAAGTCTTTTTCTACTTTGTCTGAGTAGTTTTTTTCGTTCTTTTGGATGGGCCTCTTATAAAGCTTTTTCCATGTCTTATTCTACTGAGGTTTTCCCAGTATTCTTCGTGTTTGTTTCGGATCCATTCCCTGGTTTGCCCTCGTGCTGTGGTTTTGGTCACTCCAAGGGCAGGTTCTGGCCCAAAGTATGGTGTGGATGATCCCTGCCTCGCTAGCTCATCCGCTTGTTCGTTGCCTTCTATCCCCGAATGTCCTGGTACCCACCAGAGAGTTACTCTGTTGCGTTCTCCCAGGACTTTTTTGGCATTCCCATGTCAGCTTGGACGTTACCTTGGGGTTTTCTAGTGCCCCTAGTGATGCCTGGCTGTCTGTTAATATGCAGATCCGCTTGTTTTTATAAGCCCTTCTTTATTTTATTTTGCACAGTGCAGTAAAGCATATTTTTTCGTTTGAAATACAGAACTGGGTGTTTCTAGTGAAATGGAGAATTGTGAATTCCTCATTTCACTGTACACGCCCGCTCCAGTTCCCTGCTCGGTTTTGGAACCAATCGTATACCAGATAATATCTCCGACCGTGCCGGGAAGATCGGGTTGCTGCCACTCACTTCGATCTGGAATTATTTTTACCTCGAAGTTTTTGTTGAATAAGTATTGGGGAATCGTCTGGTCTGTTCTCTCGTCCAGGATGTTGCCGCCAACCTGACTTTTTATGTTTTATGCATAGACACCAGTTGGTTTCTGTTGCAGTCGGAAGTAGCTCATTCTTGCCTCTCCCATCACTATAAGGTTAAGTGGTGGAAGGTATGAGAGACACTTCATGGCTGCTGTTGGGTTTATTTTAATTGCTTCTGTTATAGCTAAGCAAGCAAGTCTCTGTACCTTGGCCAGTTCTGTAACAGCAGTTCTTTGTGGCATTTTTGTCCACCATGCCAGTGATGCATATATTATTTATCATAGGCCTTACCACCATGGTGTTTAACCAATAGACCATGTTTGGTTTAAGGCCCAATGTTTTCCCATGAGCGCGTCTGATTAACATAAGAGTCATCTCCGCTTTCTTTCTTACTTTCTGAAGATGATGGTTCCAGGTAAGTTTAGAGTCTAGGATGACACCCAAATATTTTACCGCTCCCACAATCTTGATTGTTTCACTTTGTAGGATCAGGGGTCTTAGAAGGGTTTATGTTTAGTCCCTTCTTTCTCGTCCATCTGGTAACTTCGTTTAGGGCCTGTTTATTTTATCCCTAACAGTATTGTTAAATTTTCCTTGGGCCATAACGACGAGATCGTCTGCATATCCCAATGTTTGGTGCCGTTCAAGTTGAAGGACATTTAGTAGGTCATCCATGACAAGGTTTCATAGCAGTGAGGACAGAACTCCCCCTTGCGGACATCCTCGCTCAACCCGACCTACAAGAGTTTCTTCAAGAATTTAAGTATATTAGTTACATTAAAAAAATTATATATCTTTAAATAAAAACTAAACAAATTTTCTTTAAGCAAAGTAAAATAATTTTTTACCCTAATTCTAAAATTGGGCTAATATTATTTGGTTAAGCCTGTATGATGTCTAATTTGACTTTCCGCAATTGGTCTTTTACACCTTAAAGGAAGCCGCCGGCTTAAATTATATCACCGACAAGAACTACGGGTGCAAAGACCGCAATCGTTTGTCCTAATTGGATGTGTCGAACCGCCTGGGCAGGTGGTATGTAATAAGATTTACCTAATAAGCCAAGCAATGTGTAGTCAAAGCGCGTCCTCGTAATCCAAAGTTATTACCCTAGTAGAACTTTCCGGTTATTAGGACAAGTGAAAGACAAAATGGACAAATGAGCAGAAATTAGCTATGCTATAATATTTGTACACAGAAATTAAACACAATCTGTGATTTAACCCCTTTAATATAACAGTAGAAAGAGTTTTCAAAATAATAAAAAATAAAATACATAGTGGGTGTTGCATCTTGGAGCTGGACGTGGAAAGTTTTATGCAAATTCCGAAGTCATCGAATATTGCTTTTACCAATAATTTTAGAGAATACCTTTTATTAAAGTTACGTAGACATTTTTAATATTTATTTAAATTTTTACCCACCATTATCTTTATAAAGTGTGTTCCAAATTGGTGGGGAATGTATGGGGATCTTGCAAACCACGATAGATAGAAAATCGGTTCAATGAGAAAAGTTCTGGACAATTAGGTTAGTAAGTTAATCCTGTCTACTACATGGTTTTATCTAGTCGGGTTTTTGAGAAATTCTAAAAAAACCTGAAACATGCATTTTCGAAAATCGGTCATATTTATATTATAAGTGATTTTTTTTCAAATCTGTAAAAACTCCTTTAAAGCAACTCTTTTTGTAAAATATGACCGAGTAATCAATTTTTACTCTCTACGTTTCGGGTTTTTAGAATCATCATCAATTTTTTTTTTCATACGGACGCCATATTGGATTTTTACGCAGCCAAATAGTGCTTTTTATTCTGATTTCAAAAATGTATAACATGTCAAACTTAAAGAGTTTATAACCTTACTTATTTCAAAAAACAAATATATTCTTAGTTGGCCTTGATTCCGGCGAACGTCATTTTTTTGTAAACAATAAAATATTAGTTATTGTCAAAATAGATGAGCTGAACAGATATTTTACCGAAAGGGGTTTCGCAAACAAAGCTATCATTAATACTGTGTTACTAACAAAACTAAACGTAACAAATTAATTGAAACAAGTAAAACCAAAAACAATGGAAAGTGGCTAAACTAATATTCCTACTTAAATGAAGATGTAAAATAATGATTTAAAATTCTAACGGCCGAGTGATGATCGCGTTGTTAAATTTAGCAATGGACTTAGCAATTGTTAAAAGTTAACAACGGTTTAGAATGTTTAACAAAATGTCAGATTTTGACGGGTTGCCTACTAAAATTATTAAATAACACTGACAATGACGTTTGGTACAACATTCTAAACCGTTGTTAACTTTTAACAATTGCTAAGTCCATTGCTAAATTTAACAACGCGATCATCACTCGGCCGCATATGTTGTCCATTTTCTTCACATATTTACGATATTTTTTTAAGTGGTCCTAACTACCCTATGAATGGTTGACTTAGGTATGTCGTGTCCTCTATTAACATCCCTGGCTGAAGTTGTTGAATTTTCGTTAAAATGTTGGTTAACTGCAGCATCTCGTTGTCGATTTTCTTTAATGTACTTCTTAGGTCGTGGTTTTTTAAAACTTCCGAATTCAAGCAAATTTGTAATCAGTTTTCGGAAGTATGTTAGTTTAGGATGCTGCCTTTCTGGAAAATTGTCTGTCTATGTCGAAACACGTTTTCGCAGCTATATTAACATTTCTATTGCTTTGGAAACAACTTTGCAAAATATCAAGTTTTTCTTAAAATAACTAACCATTATACAGAGTTGAAAGAATTGTAATAACGTACCCGAGCTAACTTGATAATGACGCTGATGACCTTCGCCGGAATCAAGGTCAACTGAGAAAATATTTGTTTTTTGAAGTAGATGAGGTTATAAACTCCTAAATTATAACATGTTATACATATAAATCAGAATAAAAAGCACTATTTGGCTGCGAAAAATTAAATAAGGCTCCCATATGAAAAAATAAAGTTAGTGATGATTCTAAAAACCCGAAACGTAGAAAATAGAAATTGACCACCTGGTTATATTTCCTCAAAAAAAATTCTCTAATAAAAAAAATAAAGCCAATTTTTGAAAATGCATGTTTTAGGTTTTTTCAAAATTTCTTAAAAACCTCAATAGATAAAACCATGCAGTAAACGAGATTAGCTTACTAACATAATTGTCTAAAACTTTTCCCATTTAACCGATTTTCTATCTATCGTGGTTTCCAAGATCCCCATACATTCCCAACCAATTTAAGACACACTGTATAAGTGTTTAGTTAAACACACACTAGTTGTTTTTACAATTATTTTTGTTACTTTCGCATTATCTTTAATAGAATAAATAAGCAATAAGCTACATGAGTAAAGAAATGCTATTACTAAGAAAAACTCGCGTGTAGAGAAATCCCACTGGCGAGCTTCTTGACAGCGTTGACACATGAAACTTGTTTATTATGCAGGGACTCGGCGCCGGTGTGGGTTTTTTCTAATACGTTGTTAAAATTTTGTTTAAAACTTCTGCAAATAATTTAGACAAATTCAAAAGCCCAAAGTTCTAGTCGGTCATGGTTAGCTCTGGTTGGTTAAAGCGGCTTTTTATTTTGCCCAATTATATTTCAGACGTGAAAATGCAGGGACCTATTAAAAAAGACCCCAAATTATTACATTAAAATGTAATTTTTTAGGTTATGACAAATTCGTTATATTATATTAGACATGCGTCAACACTGTGAAGAAACTCGCCAGTGGGGTTTCTGTAGACGCGAGTCTAAGAAAATTGTTATCAGAGGGTTTTGGATACGTGTGCTGCTTATTTTCTTATATGTATATGAGGCTAATCTATTTATACCAGGTGGTGCGTCGCCGAGCGAAACATAGGAAATCCCATGTAAATTTTAAGGGTGTCAGTTATTGGCCTTCCTGTACATTGTAAAGAAGAAATGTAAGATAACTTTTTGAAGGAACAATCTGACAAGCTCTTGTGCCAAGTTTCAAAAAATTTTAGTAAGCAAATCTTGAAATATTCAATTAAATGTAATTGCAAAATTACCAAATTTTCGGTTCAGGTAAAACCAAACAGGCACCAGTAAAAGGAGTATTGTCCCTGACATGAGGGAACGTGGCAATAAATCAGTGACAGTCGGTATTTGAAAAAAAATGAATTATTCAATCGACGAAAAAGTCTACATAATTAAGTGGCATTATGCGGGAAACAGTTTTAGAGCACTATCTGAAATGTATTCAGTTTATTTCCCCACCAAGCCCATTCCGTCTATTACAACTATTAAACGTATTGTCAGTAGGTTCGAGTCCAAAGGTACCGTAATAAGTAATTCTAAATGTTCGACTCAGGATATCGAAAATAGAGCCGAAGAAAGGGAGAACAGAGATCTTAATATTGTACCGGGCAAGTCAACGATTGCGCGGAGTTGCTTTATGCCTTAAGATAAAATTTGTTGCAAATGGGCTTTTGTAGTAATGTATGGTGGAATATTCTGTATATTTTAAAAATATTTTCATTTATACAGGGTGCGCCAAAAAAGTAGGATGCAACAAAGTTAGATTTTTTTGAAAATTGAACACCCTGTATTTAAATGTATTTTTGAATTTTACGTGTAATTTTATAATTTTTTTATTATAGGTTTTATAAACGAACAAGTTATAGTTTTCGAGATAATTCGACTTATTATGAAAATTTAGCGCATTCAAGCACCTTTTTACTGTGAAAATACTTCTTTAATTTTGTCTCTTAGCAATTCGTAACTTGTGTTCTTAGTAAACAAGGTTAAAAAAACATACTCACATAAAATATTTAAAATCTTATTTACAGGGTGTTCTCTGTTTCGGTCCCAAATCAGAAAATTTATAATTGAAAAATCTCACTCTTTTCAAATGGAACACCCTTTATATTTTACTGACATCTAACAGTGGTCATGAAAAACAAATGAAAATAACGTCACTGATACTGGATGACATTAACAATTAAATTAGATCAGTTTTAAAGTTAGGCGCTTTAACTGTAGTTTAATGTTCAGTTACTTATACTCAAACTGAATTTTTCCAAAGAAGAACTGATATGATTTATGTTTGGGGCGCGCAAATAAAAATTGTCTTTTGGCTGAAAGATTATACAGAGTCAATTATCCAGAGAGGCGAACACCTAGTCCTCGCAGTTTTCAAAATTTATGGGAACATTTTAATTCAACCGGCAGTGTGGAACATTCAAAACGTAAAGTTGTCAATAAAATAGCTACAAAAAATGAAAAAGAACTTGAAATATTGTTACAAGTTCAGGAGAATCCTCAAAGTAGTAGTCGTAGATTAGCCGCACTGTGTGATGCGTCACAGTCTACAGCAAACCAAACAACGCGCAAGTTTAAATACCATCCGTATCATATTGAATTACATCAGAAACTTTACGATAAAGATTTTCAAAGGCGCGTAACTTACTGCCAGTGGTTGCGTGGCCAAATTGAAGGAAACCGACATTTTTTAAAAGTTTTAATGTATTCAGATGAGGCTACATTTAGATTTTGAAGTAATGGTGCTGTCAACAGGCACAATATGCACTATTATGCAACCGAGAACCCACACTGGGTCCGTGAAGTTCAACACCAGAACCATTGGTCTGTTACTGTGTGGTGCGGCATACTTCACAACATAATTATAGGGACATATTTTTTTAATTAAAACTGTGAACGAACCTACTTATTTATTTTTTTTTGCAACAAGAGTTGCCAAGACTATTGGCAGAAGTAGACTGTTCGATCCGCATTGAATTATATTTTTTTGTTTTATTTTAAAATATTAATTAAGGTAATAATCTCTAAATTTACCCCCATTATTCCCCTCCTTTTTCCCTCCTATGTTGGCGATCAACACGAAGCCAGAAAAGGAAGGAAAGAAGACATACTCTCTACACTCTCTCTCTCTGCATCTCACCCGAAAACGTGCAACACGGGTCTCTGACAAAAATGAATAAAAATATATAAAATTCATCCTCAAAATTATAAATAAAGTGTTAAACAAACTCAAACTCTAATTGGCCGATAATACGGGTTTAAACTAATTAGTGAAAAGACTGGATTGATGTGAGTAAGAACTGCTAACAAGGAAAAGAAAGTGATGGTCCTGGCAATCAGCATCCTAAGGTAAAACGTCCAATGTCTCAACATAATCCTATATATTCAAACCCCATTTTCTATTAATTATTACCCTATTAGACCTCGCGCTCCCACATGGTCCTTCGAGCCGGATTAGAAATTTTTGGCAATTGATATGATTTTTAAAATTAATTTTTGAGAAGTGGGTTATATTAATTTGGGTAACTCTAACTGGAAAATAGAGAGGAGATCCGGCTCGAAGGACCACATGTGGGAGCGCGAGGTCTAATAGGGTAATAATTAATAGAAAATGGGGTTTGAATATATAGGATTATGTTGAGACATTGGACGTTTTACCTTAGGATGCTGATTGCCAGGACCATCACTTTCTTTTCCTTGTTAGCAGTTCTTACTCACATCAATCCAGTCTTTTCACTAATTAGTTTAAACCCGTATTATCGGCCAATTAGAGTTTGAGTTTGTTTAACACTTTATTTATAATTTTGAGGATGAATTTTATATATTTTTATTCATTTTTGTCAGAGACCCGTGTTGCACGTTTTCGGGTGAGATGCAGAGAGAGAGAGTGTAGAGAGTATGTCTTCTTTCCTTCCTTTTCTGGCTTCGTGTTGATCGCCAACATAGGAGGGAAAAAGGAGGGGAATAATGGGGGTAAATTTAGAGATTATTACCTTAATTAATATTTTAAAATAAAACAAAAAAATATAATTCAATGCGGATCGAACATACCGCCCGCTTAAAATGAGAATCATTTTATATATAAAAAGAGAAACAAAAGAGAAAAATTCTTATACTAAGTACAAATTTTTATACCTTAAAACTAAAAAATATAGAGAAAAACAATAAATTATTCTTGTGTGGGTAGAGGGCACAATTTATTAACCGGGCGCAAAAAATTACCCGTAGCGGTTTTAACGGTGACTACGCGGATCTGACCATCTTTACCCGGATGGAGAAATATGACGCGCCCCATACTCCATTTGAGAGGAGGTAAGTTGTCATCTTTTATTAAGACCAAAGTATCAAGAGTTATATTTGAGGTTTGTTCAGTCCATTTACTGCGTTGCATAAGAGTATGCAAATATTCACTGCTCCAGCGTTTCCAGAACGTCTGATGCAATTGTTGCAGTAATTGCCACCTAGACAAGCGACCTATTTTTATACCACCCAAGTCAGGTTCAGGGAAACTATTCAGGGATTCTTGGGTGAGAAAATGTCCGGGGTTAAAACATTCAAATCATTGGGGTCCGAACTCATGGGATAAAGGGGGCGTGAATTTAAAACACTTTCAATCTGGGTTAGAACCGTAGTAAGTTCCTCAAAAGTTAATATGTGTTCCCCAATAACACGAACAAGGTGATTTTTTACGCTTTTACACCTGCCTCCCAAATACCACCGAAATTTGGTGCGAGAGGAGGGTTAAAATGCCAAATGATTTTTCAGAGCTACATGCATCCTGAGCATACTTACACATTTCCCGATACGCACCTGTAAAATTCGTACCATTATCGCTATACATATCACTAACTTTACCCCTTCTGGATATAAAGCGACGTAAAGAAGCTAGAAATGCCTCACTGGAAAGGTCAGAGACTAACTCGATATGAATACAACGAGTAGCCATACATACAAAAATTGCAGCGTATGCTTTCAGAATTTTTGAGTTTCTTAAGTTACTAGCTCGAATAGAAAATGGACCTGCCATATCAACCCCGGTATGAGCAAAAGCCTTTAAGGTAGAGAGTCTAGCCGGGGGCAAGTCACTCATTATGGGCTGTACAGAAACAGGATTAATGCGAAACAAGTAGTACATTTAGAGATTACTCGGCGAATAGTACGTTTGGGAGCTAAAATCCAATACGTTGAGTAAGCAAATATTGCATAGTTTGTAGACCAGGATGTAAATACGATTTATGAGTAAAATTGATTATAAGATCCGTGAGACGGTGATTGGAGGGTAATAAAATAGGTGTTTTTGATCATGAGCGATTTTAGCATTTTTTAATCTGCCCCAACACGAAGTATTTTTTGATCGTCGAGAAAAGGATCGAGTTTTCTAAGAGATTTTGCTAATTTTTTATTATTTATTAATGCATCAATTTCAGCAGAAAAAACATTATTTTGAACATTTTTTATGAGAAGTAAAAGAGCCTGATGCATTTCAAGTACAGAGAAAAAATTTGAATGTTTATAATCTTCCTTGATATCTCGTTTTAAATGTTTAATTTTAAAATTGTGAATAAAGCGAATTAGGTAACAAATTACATTTTGAATTTTAGTAAGAGAAGAGAATTTATTTAATAATTGGTCAAATTCTGAGTAATTAATAAAAATAGAAAGGGTAGTTTTACGTCTTTCTTCTGAGGGTTCAAAGAGTTCATAATTACTTGGGGGCAATTTTCTTGGGGTTCACTTAACCAGGAAGGCCCCGCCCGCCATAGCGTATTTTCTAAGAGATCCTGAGGTGACAAACCACGTGATCCAGGGTCCGCGGGGTTATCAGTTGATATCACGTGATGCCATTGAGAGGGGGGTATTTTTTCTTGGACATGAGAAATGCGATTAGCAACAAATGTAGAGTATTTTGAGGGCTCCTTTCTTAACCAACATAGAACTATAAGAGAGTCCGTCCAAGCAAATACTTTATTAATTTTTATTTTTCAGAATATATCTCTAAAACATATTGAAGCAAATTAGAAAGCAAAACAGCAGCACATAATTCTGCACGGGGAATAGTCAATTTTTTAACAGGACAAATACGCGATTTCGAGATTATAAAATGAGTTTTTATAGAGCCATTTTTATTTAGAGTTCTGAGAAAGATAACGGCACAGTAGGCATTTTGACTACTGTCACAAAATCCATGTACTTCTGCGCAAACAATATCGTCTTCCAAAATTCTTCGAGAAAATTTTACCTCAGATAAAAGTGAGAGATGAGCGCTAACTTTATTCCAAGTATTAACAATATTTTCTGGGGGAGAATCGTCCCAATCAATACCCAATTTCCAGAGATTTTGTATTAAAATTTTTATACATACTGTTACGGGGACCAAATTTCCGAGGGGTCAAATATAGAAGCGAGTTGACTCAACATATTTCTTTTTGTGCAAGGCATTTGTTTGGGGGTGACTTTAAATATAAAATTATCAGTTTTAAAATTCCAAAATAAACCCAAAATTTTTAAGGGAGCTGTATTTTCTATATCAAACGAGGAGGGGGTCAACTTGACAGTATTCAGAGGGTAAATGAGTTAATAAAGAGGGATGATTTGCCGCCCACTTTCGTAATTCGAAACCACCTGTTTTTAAAAGAGAAATTAAAGATTTTTGGTGAGAGAGGGCTTCCTCAAGGGTGTTTTTCCTGATAATAAATCGTCTACAAAAATATCGGTTTTAGGGTTGCACTGGCGAGGGTAGTTTGCGAGTTGCTCATCAGCTAGCTGCGATAATGTTTTGATAGCCAAATAGGGGCTAGAACTAACGCCAAAAGTTACAACTTGTATTTCTAAATCTTGGATTGGTTCAGAGGGAGAAAAGCGAAATAAAATTCTTTGATGAGGGTATGTTTCGGATTTACCCTTATCATACGATACATAGCTTTAATATCGGCAGAATAACAGTATTTATGTAACCTAAATTTTAATAATATCGAAACAATATCTTGTTGCAATTTGGGACCGGTTAATAAACAGCTATTGAGACTTTTATTTTCTAAATCCTTTTCGCCCGCGTTATAAACAATACGCATTTTTGTGGTAGGGCTGCCTGGACGCAAAATCATATGGTGAGGAATATAATAAGTACAAAAATTATTAGGGTCATAATGAACTATTTTCATTTGCCCTTGAGAGAATATTCCTTTATACCATCACTATAAGCAGAATAAAGAGGGGTCTTTTATCAAACGTCTTTCGAGTGAGAGAAATCTTCTTAAAGCTATGTCTCTAGAACCCTTAAAAGGTGGGTTCTGGGCCTTTAAATGGTAACTCCACTACATCGCGAAAAGTAGTGTTTTTATAGCGCTCTTCCGCCAAGATATCGTCTGGAGATAATTTTAAAGAGGTAGGTACTTGTTCAAGGTCCCAGAATTTTTTAACGGAGTTTTCAGAGTTTCTAGAGTCGTTAAAATTGTTTAAATGAGAAGGGGGATAAGGCGATTGTTTTATATTTCCCATAATTATATAGCCTAGAGTTGTTTCAAGAGCGATTGGTGCATAAATTGAGGTAGCTACAGAGGTACCTGTGAGCAAAAAACCGAAAATATCAGCACCCACCAATAAATCTATGGGACTGGAAATATTAAATTGAGGATCAGCGAGGGGCAAATGAGAAAATTGCTTGAATTGTTCACTTGGGCGAGATTGAGAGGGTTGATTATTACATATGTGAGGTAAAATTATAAAATCAAGAGTATAAGAGGGACTTGATTTATTTAGGGGTTTTATAGTAAGGGTAACACCTCCATTAGAGCGGGAGTTGGTTTGACCGATACCAGATATATTTATAGCGAGAGGGTATTTTTGAACATGTAGTTTATGAAAATATTTTTGAGTCAAAAAATTACTTTGTGAGCCGCTATCAATTAGTACGCGTGCGGGTTGATTATTTCCATAGCCATCTTTGACTTCTACTAAAGCCGTAGCCCATAATGCATTATTTGAGAAATCGGAGAGATTACACGAAGTACTAGGCATTGAAACGGTTTGATCATTACTTTGGGGTACGTAAGGCACTGTTTGAGAATTATTATTATTAGGGGTTTCACCAGGTTTTTATGTAATAAAAGTATGGTGTTTTTTAGAACACCACTTATTTGGCAATACATGCGTGAATTACAATGCCAATTAGTGTGACGTGTCCCAAAACAGTTTGTGCACCATTTTCTTTCTTTAATTAAGTTAAATCTGTCATCTATAGATTTTGACAGAAATTGAGGGCAGTTATAAATAGGGTGAATTTGTTGGCACAACTGACACGTCGAGGGTTTTTTGTTGAGAATGATTTTGAGGATTATTTTGAGAAAGATTTAAATTTTGAGAATTTGTATTAGCTACAAAACTAGCCGTGGGCTTTGCTTTATAATTATTATTCGAATAATTCGATTTTTGAGGAGTATATTTATTTTGAGATTTATTCTTTTCATTATCTAAATTTTGAGTACCAAACTGATAAGAAACTGTGTCCATAGCTGAACACTGTTTATTCAAAAAATTTACTAAAATTTTATAAGATTGAGTAGGATTTGTTTCTAGATCAAGAGCACACTGTAATTCAAATCGAGTGGCGATACTAGGCTCCAATCTTTCAGCCAATAAACTAAATAAAATAAAATCCCAACTAGGTACAGGGTAACCTAAATTTTAATAATATCGAAACCAACGACGAACGTCAAAATATGTGGTTCCAACAAGATAGTGCTCCCCTCCACTTTTATCGTGAAACGAGAGAATATTTGGATCAGCATTATCCTCAAAGATGGATTGGCCGCTTGGGATTTTCTGCAAGGCCACCAAGGTCTTGTGATCTTCCCCTGTTAGATTTTTTTCTGTGGGGTTATGTAAAAGACAGAGTATATGTCACACCCCTACGACAAGGCAGGACATGGAGAATAGAATTAGGGATGTATGTCAAACAATAACACCTGGCATGTTATCTATTGTCCGTGAAAATATCATTAGAAGGATTGACATATCCATTGATCAAGAAGGACATCTATTCAAACATTTAATAAGGAGAAGAAACTGATTTTTTGGGGGGTTTTAGTTGCAAAATATTGTGTTGATGAAGTTTTACTGTAAATATAAATATTGATATGTGTTGAGTTGGTTTTATTTACAGGTTTTTACTTATACCGCAAAAGACAATATCCATCATCAATTGTTGAATTATAACAGTTAGTTAATTAATTTAATAATAACACAAATTATTATTTAGGTAATAAGGTTTATGGTTTTATTGTTTAAAATACCCTGTTATAATGTTTGCAATAAGATATTCCGTTTATGTTATGTTTTATTATGTTTATTTTTTTTTATAAGTAATACAATTGTTTCTCTGAAATAATGTGTTTTTTAATTTTCTTATAATAGTTTAAGTGTCATTTGCCTATGTTTTGACCAAATTAAGGGAATAAGCTATAATAATTATATTTCATAAGTATGTGCTCCTGACAACTTCATGTAGTAAAGATCAGTTTTTTTAAAACGAATTTTTGCGTACTCATTACCCCCCATTAGATTTTACTGACAAAAAAAACCCGCCTTTAGGCTATTGCTTTTCATGTCTACTTGACTCCATTGACAAAAACTGTTTTAACGAGAACAGAAAATCCGGAAAAATAAAAATATTTCAAAAACTATTAGGAATAGGGATAAAATATCCTTTACAAAACCTAAAGAATTTTTGACGAGCTGTAAGATGACAGTAAAATATATAGGGTGTACCATTTGAAAAAAATTATATTTTTCAATTAGAAATTTTCTGATTTTGGATTGAAACAGAGAACACCCTGTAAATAAGATTTTAAATATTCCAGGTAAGTATGTTTTTTTTAAACCTTGTTTACTAAGAACACAAGTTACGAATCGCTTAGAGACAAAATTAAAGTAGTATTTTCACAGTAAACGGGTGCTTAAATGCGCTAAATTTTCACAATAAGTCGAATTATCTCGAAAACTATAACTTGTTTGTATCTAAAACATATAATTAAAAAATTATAAAATTACACGTACAATTCAAAAATACATTTAAATACAGGGTGTTCTTTTTAAAAAAATCTAACTTTGTTACATACTACTTTTTGGCGCACCCTGTATAAATGATAATATTTTTAAAATATGCAGAATATTCCCCCAAACCTTACTACAAAAGCCCATTTTCAACAAATTTTATCTTTAAGGCATAAAGCATTCGTTGACTCACCCGGTACTTAGTGTGGAGGAAAACAAAATGGTTAGTACGAGGGTTCTTGGGCAAGAGGTAGATAAACATCATACAACGATATTGCGCAAGTTGAAAGAGCAAATAACATTAGGAATTTTTTAAGAAATACTTGTTTTACCGATAAATGTACATTTACCCTCAACAATAAACCAAATGTTCATAATTTCCGGTATTGGAACCAAGAAAATGAACATTGCTTTATTCCTAATCGGGCACAATATCCCCAAAAAACAAACGTATTCGTGGGAATTATCAGGTACCATACCATTGGACCCTTTTTTATGGACTATAAACTGATAGCAAAAACCTATTTGGACTTATTTCAAAACCAAATTGGACCCGCCTTGGAAGAAGTTGTTCAGGAAGATCAAATGATCTGGTACCACATGGACCTTGCCTCGCCCATAATGCCCGTATGGTTGGAGAGTACCTGGAAAATGCTGTTAACGGCAATATTATTGGTCTACGATACCGGATACTTTGGCCAGCCAGGTCACCTGATATTTTACCAAATTACTTCTTTCTGTGGGTCACTTAAAAAGTGTCATTTATAAAAGTGTAAAATTTGAGAATCTAAACCAGCTACAAAAGGCTATTTCGTAAGAATGTAATAAAATTTCGCAATATTAACTTAGCAACGTTAGAAATAAATTTTATGATCGGTTGGGATATTGTTTAACTGTTAATGGGGGTTGTTTGAACATTTGAATAATTAATGTTTTTATGTAATCCTATATAATTTAAAAAAAGTTATTGTTTTTTATTTCATTTTATTTTTACATACCTAGTAAAATATTAAAAGTTCAGTACTCTCTTTGTTCGGATCTATTTTCGATATTCTGAGTTAAACATTTACAATTATTTATTGCTAGGGCTTTGGACTCGAATTCACTGACAATACGTTTAATGGTTGAAATGGATCAGATAGGCTTGATGGGAAAATAAATTAAAAATTTTGCAGATACTGCTATTGGTTTAATTAAATTCTGGTATGATAAAATTATTTTTTTAATGATCGATAGTAATAATTGTTATTAGTTAAACTTAATTGTTACATTAAATAAAAGGTTTGATAGAAAATAATGTTAACGTGTCTTTACTTTAAATGTAATGGTTGTGAGATTATTGAAACGAAAAAGGAAACATTCCTTGTATTTGGCTGTACGTCAGATTTGATAAAACCTTATAACATATTGTTTGCTGGTGGCTGGTGTCTGTTTGGTTTTACCTAAACCGAAAAATTGGTAATTTTGCAATTACATTTAATTGAATAATTCAAGATTCGCTTATTAAAATCTTTTAAAATTTGGCACGAGGGTTTGTCATATTGGTTCCTTCAAAAAGTTATTTTACATTTTTCTGTAAAATGTACAGGGAAGCCAATAATTAACCCCATTAAAATTTTCATGGGATTTCTTATGTTCCGCTCGGCGACGCACCACCCGGTATAAAGTGATTTAATAAACATGCAATCGCTTAATGAGAGACTTGTTGGCCAAAAATAGGACAAAAATATTGTATAAACATAGTTTCAAAGGTTTTTCAATTTTTTGCTGTTTGACCCCCAATTTGACTTTAAATTCGTGTTTAGCAGGAAAAAGTGCGCCAAAATTTTAGTTTGACACCCAGCACATACCACTATTTTTTTGCGGACCTGTGTAACAGTTAATCATATAATAATAATAACTACCGTGGAGTAAAAGGAAAAATATTGGACACTATTTTAAAGTATTGTATCCATCAAAGACCCAAATGAACAATCAGAACACATGAAAATGCGGTGATTGAGCATCTGTTGATTCTAATTTAAATATAAGTCAAGAATTAGTATTTAAGTTAAGAGTTGTCAGTTAATTTTAAAATAGATATTGTCCTATTAGATTTTAAACTGCATTAAAAATGAGAGTTCCAAATGAATATTACATCGAACCGTGTGCCTTATTCAAAATTAACTTGGTAAAAATTATAAACTGTTTACCAGAAAATTAAATAACTGGTAAAGGTTTTATTTAGAGCAAAAATGTAGGGTTTGTTTACCTTCGCATAACTCCTTTAAACAATTAATAGTAATTACCCATGTTCCCTACATAACTCTTCTCTAGAAAACAATACCTTTATTAAACGTATGCCTTATTCGTACTCAAAACTAAAATAAATAGTTTAATGCTTTAAAAAGTATCTGCCTTTTCAAAACTCCTTTAATTTAAGTCACTACATCTAATCAACATTTGTGTAAATTATCAACATTTATGTTAATTTAATGTCAATAAAAACATATGTATTTTTAAATTTTTAAAACGTTTTGAGTCTTGGCTTGGTAGCTTTAAAGCATTCGTAGACTCTCTAGTTAAAAAAAAAGCATAAAAATGGGTTTATAAATTAAATGCTGTTTTGCTTTCTAATCTTATTGTATTTTTTTATCAAAGATACTGACAAAAAGGCATATTGTAAATAAAAATATATTTTACCTTTTAAATTTAAAGGAAAAAATAATGGGACAAAAAAATGCAAAACGATTTAAGTAGATCTATAAAAAGATTTTGGGTTCTGGTAGGGTTAAAATTATAAATTTGCAAAAACTGTTTAAGATGTATTTAATATTAAATTATAGCCTAATTTTGACAAAGAAATATTATAAAGAAAAGTGATCAATGCTCATTTAAATCATAAGGTGATTTAAAATAATAAATTTGACTAAAAAAAACACTAAAAATAATCAAGTTTTGTTTTTTATATATACACTAAATTAACCAACAAATAAGAAATTAAAAGAAGATAAAAAAAAATTAGGGCCAGTTTTTTGTTTTAAGTGTGGTGGGTGCCAGTAAAGCCATCGAATTTAAGACTTAATTAAAATAAAAACAAATTATTTGATACAAAATGCACTGCAAAGAACATTTTACTTAGGAACCTTTTATTTTATATAGTAGTTATTTTTTTACAACACTGGCACCTACATTAAAGAAATTATTTTGTACATACTTTTAATTTCGTTTTTATTTGGTTATTTAATTTATTAAAAAAAAAACTATTTAAGGTGATTCCTTGGCACTTTTTTTAACTCTATATAGAAGTCATTAAAATAAGCAACTTTTTTAAATAACTTTTTTAAAAAAATAAAAACAAGGAACTTACATTCATTTAGTGTTTCGAATACGGTCCTGTATGTCTAAAGTAAGTTGTCACCGCGCAGGAAGTCTTCTGGCTGTAGTGCTTGGACACGTTAGACGTGATTTTTCCGCAATGTTATCCACACTTTTTTTGACTTAAACCGACCTAACTTGCAATCACCCGAGTACTTGAGTCCAGAATGAGCCCGCAAGAGAAACCGTCGCGCGTACAATCTCTAAGCAGCTGTCACAGTCTTGTTAACACTTTCCATAAATAAGAAATATATCCACGTATTAATTGTTCTTGGATTGGGCCATTTTCGCCATTTAACAATGACTTAAAATTAAAATTAACTCTCGCTTCGTCCGTTTAAAGCAATACGACTGAGTCAGAATGCGTGATTAATAAGACAAAAAAAGGTAAATAAGAAATAAACTATCATTTACGCCCAGGCCCGTACTAGACACACCTTTAAATAAATTTATGTAGCTTTATTATTTTTGGGTATTTGAAAAAAATATATTAGAAAAAGTTCCTTATTTTAACATGTTTTATACTCAGTTAAAAAAAGTCTCAACTTAGAAATCACCCTGTATAGTTTAACTTAATTTTTTTTCTAAGTTAATCTATTTTTTTAATTTGCCTTTTAATTTTGCAAATAAATTAAAGTTTGACCAAGATGTTTTCTCATTCATATCATTTCTCATTCCTACGCTTTTTGTTACGCTACGGCAGCCTCCCACACACGTAAAATATTAGTAAAAAAAAACTTATACCACAAAAGCTGATACTTTGTTGAGATATTCATTATGTTATAAGCAAACGGATCCAGCTGACTTTAAAGTGGGGGATTATTCCCCTGCTTTTTACGTAAACAAGTAAAAAAAATGCACTGAGTAAACTAATACCACAAAAGCTAAAATTTGGTGGAATATTGGTTAAGTTACTAAGTTAACCGAAAAAAATATTCAGCTTCATATTTAGTTGGGGAAAAGTGTCCAGCTGATGCAATCAAAGATGCAGTGCATCGCTGTGCGCGCGGGCGCGTTGCATCCTCAATTGCATCAGCTGGGTACTTTTCCCCACTAATTATGAAGCTGGATATTTTTTTTAACTTATTAACTTAGGTTTTGTGTTACCAAATTTTAGTTTTTGTGGTATCAGATATCTATACTTTTTCATTACTAAACAATGCAATTATTGGTTCATATAGGTTTCCTGCTGAATAGGGAAGATAATGAAAAATAGGTTTTACTATTAATTATATAAGAATATTTAACTTTTATCTTAGTACATGTTTACAAAAAAGAAGTATGTGTGTTTTCTATACGTAGAAGATAAGTTAAATAAATTTATTTTGTTTCGTATTCCGATTAATAGCCCTCAAATTCATTTTTGCTTTTATGGTCGCTGCAATCAATGTCATCATATGTAAATATATATATATATATATATATATATATATATATATATATATATATATATATATATATATATATATATATATATATATATATATATATATATATATATATATATATATATATATATATAAAAGGTACATATTTATTAATAACCAGCAATATTTTATTATTAGTGTATATTTAGGGTTTTTTTCTTATTAATTTTACCAATATAACCTACAAATGAAATACAAATTTTAATCATATTTAAAATTAATACTTTAATTTATGGTAACATCTTGCTCTTGTGCGTTTAATTATTAGACTTATGTAACTTTTTAATATATTGTTATTATATATATTTACAGATGATAAAGAAGAATCGACATTGATTGCAGAGACCATAAAAGCGAAAATGAATTTGAGGGCGATCAATCGGAAGACGAAACAGAATAAATTTATTTCACCTATCTTCTACGTACAAAAAACACATACTTTTTTTTGTAAATATGTACTGAAATACAAGTTAAATATTCTTATATAATTAATAGTAAAACCTATTTTTCATTATCTTGCCTTTTCAGCAGGAAACCTATATGAACCAATAATTGCATGGACGCGCTTTGTTTACTAATATAAAAGTATAGATATCTGATACCACAAAAGCTGAAATTTGGTAATACAATACCTAAGTTAATAAGTTAAACAAAAAAAAATATCCAGCATCATATTTAGTGGGGGAAGAGTGCCCAGCTGATGCAACACGCCCGTGCGCACTGCGATGCACTGCATCTTTGGCTGCATCAGCTGGACACTTTTGCCCCACTAAATATAAATCTGGATATTTTTTTCGGTTAACTTAGTATTTTAACCATTATTTTACCAAATTTTAGCTTTTGTGGTATTAGTTTACTCAGTGCATTTTTTTACTTGTTTACGTAAAAAGCTGGGGCATAACCCCCCACTCTAAAGTCAGCTGGATCCGTTTTATCGTTTGTTTATAACATAATGAATATCTTAACAAAGTCTCAGCTTTTGTGGTAAAAGTTTTTTTTTTACTAATATTTTACGTGTGTGGAAGGCTGCCGCAGCTACACCCCCCGGAAGTGCGCAAGCTGGAGATCCATTCACTTACTACCTATACCAAATAAAGCGTAGAAAAAACTTTCAGCTTTTATGAAATGACTAACACTAAACGGTCGCTGGCTCCCGGGCTATTATACTTACACGTATTAGTCTATATCCTAAAATGTACTTAATGAAATTGTTGCTGTTTTCTTAGTTTATATAAATATAAGGCAATTTAAAAGGAATGGTCACAGTCCAATTAATAGTTTCGGACAAATTCGTGGACGATCATACATACATACAAACATACATACAAACAGAAATACAAACATACCTAATAACATATATACAAACAAACATGAAAAACATACGTATACTTACGTATATGCAAACAAACGTACAAATATAGATACAATCACACATACAAAAAAACATACATTCGAACATACGTACACATATACATACATACAAACATACAACTATAAAATTTTGTATATTTATTTAAATGTTCTAATTAGATTAAAATAATATGTAAATATTTTGCAGTTAATAATAATATTGCATTGATACGTGTCAAATTGATAGCCTTCTTTTTAGAAGTCATTTAATAAAAAAAATGTTTTATGTTGGACGTTTATTTATATATTCATAAAAGTAACGCTTATAAAAATAATTAATTTATCTCTAAAAGGTGTGCCTAATTATTTAAAGTTTTAATACTGTATAGGGACAGAACGTAGGCATAGAATACATTAAACCTAAAGCACTTAAAAGGTTTTCCAAAAATAACTTGTGATACCGTCGTTGTACTAATGGTTAATATTTAAAAAGGCACTTCGTGGATTTCCTAAACATTTTTACTTAAACTTTACTACCTAATAATAAAAGACTACGGAACAAGCCTAGGGAAAAGGACATTACGAATTTTTAAAATTATTTTTAAAACTTTTTCCATTATTAAATTAAAATTTTAATAGTTTAGTACAAGCTAATTTGGATCTTCTTATTAAAAATTTAGGGATAGAAGGGCCATAAATAAGTTAGTCGAAATATTAAAAAGTATTTTACAACATTTTGCTGAGGCATCATACGGGGGCCGTCCTAAGAAAAAAACGATTACCAAATCCATAACACATAGTTTGTAAAAGGTTATTTATTTTCTTTATTTAATTTTAATTGTCCAGGAAATGTCTATTAACTAACTTGAAATAAACTTAATAAATTAAAACGAGTATTTTTTTTTTTTTTTTTGAAAAATGCTTGATTAAATACGTTAAGTATTTTTAGTCGCGCTCTTTTCTACGAAAGAGATATATTATACAGTATGTCTTAAGTTTGAGTTATGATGATATTGATGATTTTTTAAAATCGGAACTTAAGTTTTTTTAAGAGTATTTTTTAAAGTGCATATATCAAGTTATACATAAATGCCTAACTTAAATTTTGCTTCTGTGTCGTTTGCGAGATTTTATAATTATATATGAAAAATACTTTAAAAACTAAACCATATTTTATTCACATTATTAATGTTTTTTTAGTATATGCTAACAACTTAGAGTATGGGATCTCTGCCCCTTGCGAACCGATTTCACATGTATAAATTTCAGCATTCTCAAAAAAAAATCCAAACTTCTTATAACACACCTTGTATATTCAAAATCAAAAAAGAAAATCCTTTCTGCACTTAATGGTATGTCCCAAACGTCAATGTTTAACAACTCTTATCCTCATACGATCGTATTATCTATAACTTGATATATATATATATATATATATATATATATATATATATATATATATATATATATATATATATAAAATAAATATATATATATATATATATATATATATATATAAGAATTTTTGAGCCTTGTTATATAATGTAATATTACAAAGGCAGACTTTCTTTCCATAAAGGGTCCTAAATTAAAAAAAAACATTTTTTTATGTACGACATCTTAGGTTGGTTGCTTTAAAATTACCAAGCCTTCAAATAAATGGATGGATAACCCCAGATCCCTTAAGACAGTTACACGTCTTTCATCTTTGTTGGAAATGATCACCCTGATGTAGACCGTAGACACCCTTGACAATAAAGCAGCCGGAGATCCAACACATCCTTTATCAAATAAAGTTGAACTTGGGGCCACCAGCTCCATCTAGTCAAGAAACCTTAAAATAACCAAACCCAATATCGACAGATTAAGAATGTTAATAGGCGCTATGTATGTGTATTAGGCAGAAATATTCAGAAGCTGCTTATTCAGATTTCACGTATCAGCGAACTAATAGGGGGCCAATTTTAACCAAGGGTGTTGTTGTAAACAACATCTGAATATTTCTGCCTGTAAAAATGTTACACATGCAGCCCAGCGTCATTTCACAGACTACCGCAGGTACGTGAGAAGTCCCATCTAGAACTAACAAATTATTAAGAATAGTCTGTCAGATGACCCCGGACCAGTTAGAAGCTAATAAACATTAAAAAATACTTTTTTTCTTTATAATTTTTTGGTGTTATCATTGTCATTTAAAATATACAACAAGAAAGGAATAAGCTTTTAAAATTTATTTTTCGTTTGAAATTAAAATAAAATTTAAAAAAAAATACCTAAATTGCTTTTTTTTATATTAACATATAGTAAATGACTTTGTACAAAAAATATGTCCCATTAAAAAAACAAATAGTTTTTTAAATATCACTAAAACTGCGGTCAAGGTAACGAACTGTAAGTACCATTTAATTGTTTCTCTAAAAATATTTAAAACATGTTCTCTTTTATAAGCTGTTTTCTCGGTTATTTGTCTAAGGTAAAAGGCAGCAACTGGTATTTTGATTTTTTAATGGTCTTTCAGGACCATTTTTGGTTTTTATTGGGTTCAAACATGGATAATAAATTAATGGCGCATAGTTGTTTCTTTTAATTTATTAACATCACAGGCCCGTAAA